>JAJIBD010033346.1:0-27857 GCA_021461705.1 Cryptotis parvus | reverse complement strand
TTTGAGACTGTGTTTGCTCTGATTATTCAGATGTGTTTCTTGTAGGCAGCAGAATGTTGGATTCAGTCTTTTAATCCATTTTGCCACTCTGTGTCTCTTAATTGGTGCATTTAGACCATTGGCGTTGAGAGAGATTATTGTCATTGGAGCTTGTGCCATCTTTCTGTTTCAACTTGTTGTGGTTTTGGGTTGTCTTATTTTACAATAGACCCTTCAATCCTTTTAAAATTGGTTTTGAGTCGATGAATTTCCTAGGTTGTTGTTTATCTATGAAGTTGTGTATCTTTCCTTCAAATCTGAAACTAAGTCTAGCTGGATAAAGAATTCTTGGTGAGGCCTGCAGTTCATTGAGTCTTTTCACAATATCCCACCATTGTTTTCAGGCTTGTAGTGTTTCATCTGAGAAGTCTGCTGTAAATCTCAGGGATGCTCCCTTGTATGTGATTTCCTTCTTTGATCTTGCTGCTTTCAGTATTCTATCTCTGTTTATCGTTTTTGTCATTTTAATAAGGATGTGTCTTGGAGTATTCTTATTGGGCTTTCTTTTAGCTGGTATCCTATGGGGCTCCTGTATCTGGGAGCATGGGTTCTTCAGTTTGGGAACTTCTCAGCAATGATGGCTTTGACAGTTTTTTCTTCATCATGGTTTTCTTCTTGCCCTGCTGGGGCCCCAATGATGTGTATGTTGTTCCTTTTTGGCTTCATCCCGATTTTCTCTGGTAGTCTGTTCGTTGATTGTGAGTCTTTTTTTCCATCTTCTGCTGTTGTCTAGAGAATCTCTGAAACTCGTTTTCGAGATCACTAATTCTTTCTTCAGTAGCTGTTACTCTGCTTTGGAGGCCTTCCACTGTGCTTTTCAGTTCACTTACCTCATTTTTAATATCTGTCACTTCTGCTTGTATTTTGGTCTGAAATTTACTCAATTCCGCTTTCATGTCCTCTTGTATTTTATTGACTTTGCATTCCATTGTTTCTTTGAGTTTATTGTGCATCTTTAACAGTTCCTTCAGTAATTCCTTTTCAGAGAGGGTTATGTAGCTCATCATTATTGCTTGACTCATCTGTATTAGTGACTTCAATCATTGAACTTGAAGGAATTCTGTGTTGTTTTACCATAATGACTATCGAAAGTTGAAAATGTGTGTTAAGGGTGACTAGCCAGTACTGTTAGTAGGTACCTGAATTACTTTCCAATTAGGGATGGATAGCAAAGAGTGTAGGGGCAAATGCTCACTGGTATCTCAGGCAGATAGATATTACTTCATCTGGATGCAATAGCCCGCGCGTGGTTTTGAATATTGGGGTGTCGGGTGGGTGATTCTGGAATCAGGGGGTTGTGTTGGAAGTAGTCCGGTGGAAGATAGCGAAGAAGCTGGGTGTGGCTTGGTCCCCTTCTCAAAGTTCCAGCCCCTTTTTTTTTTGAGTTTTCTAATATTTATTGTTTATAGATAAAAAACAAATTTTACAGGAAGAGAACTTGGCTACTACAGATTCCCTCTACAGGAATGGACACTCTCTCACCATCATATTTGCCGGCTTTATATTCATGAAGAGCTTGATTCATTAGCATTTATCACCCTAGATGGGTCATATATACAGCTGTAATATACTGACCGATCCAATTTGTGTGTGTGCATGCATGTGTGGTGGCCACCATTATGTTTGTGAATAATGTTGTGTCTATGTTATGTCTAAACTACTGCCTTCTCAATTGGATTCATCAGCTCCTTCGCTGACCTATTAGACTCCTCAATTTTGATTCATCAGTTCTCATACTTATCTCACTGCTCACCTGCGTTGGAGCTTCTTTATGTTCTTCTCTCCATACCAGACTTGGATTCCTGCCAAACCCCTCATGACCTCCATTTGAGATTAATTTCAAAGTGTTTTTGTCTCACCTAAAATTAAGTTATAGGTATGGTTACCGGTGCCAGTGTTCCCTTGCTGAAGATGCCTTGTGAAATGCCTGTACTGCTGTTCCAGAGACCTATTCCAGTGCTTGAGAAGTTTGTTCCAGTGCTCCTGATCCAGTGTTCCTGATAATACATCGAGTCCCTGATGATTGCTCTTCCGAGACTCATTCCTGTCTTCACCGATGCTGCTGTTCCAGAATCAGTTCTTCGGACCTTGTTCCAGACATGTGACTTCATGGGAAATTGACTCTCACTAATTTAGGACAGTACAGGTTGTAGTCTGTTATGACCAAACAGCCACAGACATTTTACTATGAACTGTACTCAGTTCAAAATTAATTCGACATCGGGACAACATATGATATTACCTTGTAATTGGAATTGTTCCTTTCCTGTATCACTCCCCTGTATGTATTATTTAGAATACTTGTATTTTTTGTATTTTTTTTTAAATTTTTTATTTTTACGATTACAAAGATATACAATTAAAAAAGTTCATATTTGGGTTTTGGTCATACAGTGTAGCAGCACCCATCCAGCCACCAGTGCCCATCTCCCACCACCAACGTCCCCGGTTCCCTCCCCCTCCCCCTAGCCCTCCTCCATGGCAGGTTCTTTATTTCTTTCCATTTCTCTATCTTTCTCTTTTCATTCCTCTCCAGACTATGGATTACAGAACATACATTAAAGGGTTGTCATGTGTATCCTTTTGCCTCTATTTAATGCTCAGTTCTAGGTTGGCATTAGTACCCTCACAATTGTTAGCACACTGTTCCATTTTCTGTCTTACCTAGCCTCTGACTCCCACACGTTTGTGATAATTTCCACCTTTGACAGGACCTCCTGATGTATGTTTCACTTGACCTTGGATATTGGTATCATAATATGTACCTATATATTTATGTTATGCAGATAAATGCAGTCATTCTGTAACTGTCTCTCTCCTTCTGGCTAATTTCGGCTCATCACTAATCATCAGAGAGATGCAAATCAAAACAACAATGAGATACCACTTTACACCACAGAGACTGGCACATATTGAAAAGAACAAGAACAACAAGTGCTGGCGTGGGTGTGGGGAAAAGGGGACACTCATCCATTGTTGGTGGGAATGCCGGCTGGTACAGCCTTTCTGGAAAACAATATGGACATTCCTCGAAAGACTAGAAATTGAACTCCCATTTGACCCAGCCATACCACTCCTGGGAATCTACTCTGGGAAACCAAAAATACGCAGCGGAAACACCATCCCTACTTTTATGTTCATAGCAGCATTATTCACAATAGCCAGAATCTGGAAGCAACCCGAGTGCCCGAAAATTGATGACTGGATAAAAAGCTTTGGTACATCTACACAATGGAATACTATGCAGCTGTTAGGAAAAATGAAGTTATAAAATTTGCCTACAAATGGATGGACATGGAGAAGATTATGTTGAGCGAAATTAGCCAGAAGAAGAGAGAGACAGTTACAGAATGACTGCATTTATCTGCATAACATAAGTTCCAGCCCTTTAACCTGGAACTGAGTGGCTCGGGGAGTGCCCACTGCGCTAACGCACCTGGTGCGGAGAGGGAAGCCTTGGGGTCGAGGTGGAAGTAGTCTGCAGAAGCTACGAAGAAGCTGGGTGTGGCTTGGTCCCATTCTCAAAGTTCCAGCCATTTAATCTGGAACTGAGTGACTCTGGGAGTGCCGCTGCGCAAACACACCTGATGGGGAGAGGGAAGCCTCGGGGGGTCGGGGTGGAAGTAGTCCGGCGGAAGATCTCACTTGATCACTCTTACTGAGAAGATGAATAGAGCACAGACAATGAACTGTTCAAGCAGAAATACTATTAATTTTCTGAAATTAAGCTGCTAAAGCTAATAAAATTAACCACTTGTATATAAAGTAACAAGGTTTCTAAGTCTTCAAACACGTCATAAAAAAGAGAACAAGTTTAATTAATAAAGTTTTATTTCTAAGCATTATTTAGAAAACCTGCTATATAAATGGATTTTATTGTATTTATAGAGAGGCTATTGTTACAGAATTAAATATTGAGGTAAATTATGGTGTGAGAACCTTTTTTAAATAGGATTCAGCTCCTTTATAAGAAAATATAGAAATTGATTAAAAAAAGATAAAGTACTCAAAAGCAGAAAGAAAATTTTCATAATGGCATGCTATAAAAAATTTTACTTATTATATGACATGTTCATTTTGGAAGCTTCGTTTATTATTAAATATTAAAATAATTTTGAAATATAATTTTCATCAGTGTTAAGTAAAATATGTTAATTTATAATAAATATATAAGTAAAAAGCACTCTGACACAAAATGCTTTACTTATAGCTCAATCATTTAGCGACTTTCAGTCATGTTAATAATAACCTAATTAAAAGCATTTGCAAGTCAAAATCCATTTAATTTTCCCCTTCTATTCTTTTTTAACTTCTGAGTTATTGTGTCTAGACAATAACATGGGGGTGCATTCATGGCTGTCATGCTCATTGACTTGGGTGTAGTGCTCACACACAACAGTGATGTCATCACAGCGGTCACACTTTTGTAACCTGAATCATAAATATGGTGGTGTTGGTGATCATACAGAATGAAGTTGAGCAAGGCTGAGGATTGATAATGTGTGACCTCATTCAGGAACATCAGTCACTCTATTACTGATTCATATATGTAAACCCAGATCATCTATTTCAAATAAAGAGTTTTAAAAATATTCATCAAGAGGCCTGGAGTGATAGCACAGCCGGGAGGGCATTTGCCTTGCATCCCTGGATTCGATCCCTGGCATCCCATATGGTTCCCGAGCACTGCCAGGAGTAATTCCTGAATGCAGAGCAAGGAGTAACCCCTGAGCATTGCTGGGTGTGACCCAAAAAGAAAAAAAATCATGAAAAATAAAAGTAATAAATTTAGTATGTGAACATTATATATATGGGTATGTAGATAGAAAGAAAGAAGAAAAGAAAGAAAAGAGAAAGAAAGAAAGAAAGAAAGAAAGAAAGAAAGAAAGAAAGAAAGAAAGAAAGAAAGAAAGAAAGAAAGAAAGAAAGAAAAAGAAAGAAAGAAAGAAAGAAAGAAAGAAAGAAAGAAAGAAAAGAAAGAAAGAAAGAAAGAAAGAAAGAAAGAAAGGGAAGGAAAAGAGAAAGAAAGAAAGAAAGAAAGAAAAAGAAAGAAAGAAAGAAAGAAAGAAAGAAAGAAAGAAAGAAAGAAAAGAAAGAAAGAAAGAAAGTAGGGAGGGAGGGAGGGAGGAAGGAAGGTAGGTATGTAGGTATATAGACAGGTAGGTAGGTAGGTACGTACATACGCACATACAGATAGTTACACAGATAGGTACATAGATAGATACATATATACATAGAAAGGAAGATACATAGATATATAGGTATACATATGTATACCTATGTATACATAGGTAAATAGATACAGAGATATGTATAGATAGGTGTTTAAAGAGATATAAAATTAGAACATCAAAAAATCTCTAAATATCACCTCAGTTTTTTCTGGGATGTAATCAAACTTTTTATTTGTTTGTTTGTTTGTTTGTTTTTAGCTTTTTGTGTAACACCCGGCAATACTCAGGGGTTACTCCTGGCTCTTTGCTCAGGAATTAGTCCTGGTGGTGCTCAGGGGTCATATGGGTTGTTGCTGGGGATTGAACCCGGGATCGAACCCGGGTCAGCTGTGTGCATGGCAAATGCTCTACCTGCTGTGCTATAATGAACTAACAGCTGCAAAACACAGTTGGAAATAACCCAGAACTTAAGGAATATATGATTTCAAGAAGAGGATGCAAAATGTAAGAAACAAGCTAGCTAAAATGAAAAGTATGCAAAGAAGACTTCAGAGGTGTCTCCTTTGTGCTGCTTCTTATATCTCAACAAGAATTAGCTATAGCCCTTGGGTATTAAAATTAAAACACTGATCAAAAGAAGAAGTAAATTATCAGTAATCATAATTAAATAGTTTGCTTCTATTATTAAAATAAAGTTTGGGACCAGAGCAATTACACAATAAACAATTGATTACGCAGATCATATAAGAATTTAATCAATCTGGAACTTTGGTAATGAAAAATAAAGCTCCAGCAAGTTAATATATCATTCTTAAGGAGAGAACATTTTTTAAAACTAATTAAACACTGTTCCCAATGACAGTAAAATAAGCTCTACTCCTGAAACCTTTATATGCCTTAGTACCATAGTATCAAAATAGAAGTGTCACCACTACGTCTTTTTGAATCAGTATAATTTGAGCACTATAGAACAAATAGTACTTTTATCACAGCAATCTTCAAATCAAGATTTATAAGAACAGGATACCATGTAAGGATTCACAATATTGAATCAATACTAAATTTTTCCTGGAGTGACTTATTACTAATGACTAATTCTCTACAGAAATATCACTACTGGAGAATATGCATTCCATTTGTAGCAATGTTTTATACCAATTCACTCAGTGATTGTTATGAGGAAAACAAAACTTTGATAGAACCGCTAAGTATATTTAATCTTCTATAATGTAGGATTTTTTAGGAAAACATAAGTAGATAACATTTATTTCTCCCTATAGAAGAGGAAGATAATAAAGACCTTGGAAATTAGTGTGAAATTTACTCTTTATTAGTTTCTGCCATAGACAGAATTATTTCTATAATCATTTGTTTCAGGGCACCAAAATACAATTAAACTATTATAAAGAATTCCAAACCAATAAATTTATCTCAATCAAACTCAAAGCTATGTTTTGGAACTTTTTATTTTTAATTTTTTAATTGTCTTACACCACCATAAATATACAACTAAAACTTTCATGATTGGGTTTAATGAATTATTTCTACTCTAATATGACTTTTTTGTTCTTCATATATATATTTTATACTTCTGTAGTTCCTCCTAAAGAGATCAAATCCTAGCTAATTTATTATTTACACGATACATATAGTAAATATACTAGTACAAAATTTAAATACTAGTGTCATAGAAGCTGATAAATGCATTTTTAAGAGTCAACATCTTTATATAGGTAATTTAGCTGATGCTAGTATAAAAATTCTGCTAATATGACTATCAGGAGTCTCATCCTCATTAGATAAATCACTGGAACAGATAATGCTAATTTTTTTAGCAGTAATGCCCTATCTAGCTTCATTCCTTGTATCTAGTTTTGCGCATACCAGAAAGATTACCTTCCCTCTCCCAATTCATGACCAGAAACTTACCCAATATCAATCTTGCATTCAAAGCCCAGACATACCATCAATATTTATTATGGGAGTTGCTGTGTTTCTGTTCTTCCCTTGTCCAAACTGTACTATAGCACTTTTATTCATCTATCCACCCTAACTATAGATAGCCCAACTGACAAGAATCCTTTTTTTGGATAGCTATACAAGCAGCATGGACTGTCCATGACTCTTCTGCAACATCCTAATACCAAAAAATGTTCTTTCACTATTCTAAAAGGAGATGGTCTGCTGGAACCCCACTCTCATCCACAGCATCTAAATAATTTGTACTGGCTTTCTAGGTAAGTGGGAGTCATAACTATTAATTCTTCCTATAGTAGAGGAAGTAGGGGGTCATCTGGTATCCTGTGAGGCTCTGCTGGGGTGGGGGCAAGGCTAAAACCCGCCATCCCTCCCCGGGTGCCGCGTGAGCAACTGGGTACAGGGAGAGCTGGTAGTAGCTCTGCCCCGTGTCTAAGAGTCTCTGGATCAGCATACCTGGGCCAGACTTGAAAAAGACTGTTGCAGGGTGGGTCTCAATGATCCAGGGAGAGACAGGCTCTTCGGCTGAGTGGAGTTTAGATGAGAGGGAAGTCCAGATGTGGAAAATGGTGGCCCGCATGGAGTGGGGGTTGTATGGCTTCTTGTGAGGCTCTGCTGGGATGGCGGGCAAGGGCTACAACCCACCATCCCTCCTGGGTGCCTCATGAACGGCTGGGCAGAGGGAGAGCCAGTAGCAGCTCTGCCCCATGTCTAAGAGTCTCTAGATCAGCATACCTGGGCCGGACTTGAAAAAGACTGCTGCAGGGTGGGTCTCAATGATCTGGACGGAGTTGGGCTTTTTGGTTGGGTGGAGTTTAACAAGAGGGAAGCCCGGATGTGGAAAATGGCGGCCCTCATGGAGTGGGGTGTTTGTCTGGCTTCTAATGATGCTCTGCTGGTGTGCGGGCCCAGGGCTAGAACCTGCCATCCCTCCCAGGTGCCTCATGAGCAGCTGGGCAGAGGGAGAGCCGGTAGCAGCTCTGCCCCATGTCTCAGAGTCTCAAGAACCCAGACGATCCCCCAATCCATGAGGGCCGCCATTTTCCACATCCAGACTTCCCCCTCATTGAAACTCCACCCAGCAGAAGAGCCTATCTCTGCCCAAATCATCGAGACCCACCCTACAGCAGTCTTTTTCAAGTCTGGCCCAGGTATGCTGATCCAGAGACTCTTAGACATGGGGCAGAGCTGCTACCAGCTGTCCCTGTGCCCAGCCGCTCACGAGGTACCCGGGTGTGATGGCGGGTTCTAGCCCTGGCCCACCACCCCAGCAGAGCCTCACAAGAAGCCAGACGACCCCCACTCCATGAGGGTCGCCATTTTCCACATCCGGACTTCCCTTTCATCTTAACCCCACCCAGCCTAAGAGCCTATCACAGCCTGGCTCGCATGGCCACTTGCAGCTACGCAGTTCATCAATAAATGCTGGAGATCAGAGGTGACCACAAGAGTATGATACCCACACAGCAGAGCCTAGCAAGCTACCTGTGTTTTATTTGATATGCCAAATATCCATAACAATTATAGACATCATTCCCATGACCTGATGGAATGGTTTGAGGCTCTTTATGTTCCTGGAGCAAGCAGATGCCCTTGGGCTCTACTAGCATGAGATAGGACATATGGAGATGTTAATGGTGCCCGCTTGAGCAAATTGATGATGAACGGGAAGACAGTGATAGTAGAGGAAGATAAAAAGAACATGAAAATTAAAGTGTAATTTAGTAATTATTAGCATCTTCAATAGACAAAATCATTCCTATACTATAATCCAAGAAAAGATTTTAGCCTCATGCAAATTTCTTTTTCTTAAAAGCCAAAGAATTTGGAGTATTTGACATTGGTGTTAGCAATAATTTATCACAGTCCAAATGTATTCCTCAAATAGAAACATCAATTGAGAAATTTAATAGTGCAGTCAGAAACAGATTTATATGATTACAAATCATTTAAATTCATATTATGGATCATGAGCTCTCAAATGGGATATGATTCAATAGCAATTCTAACATGGTACAGCACCAATATAAAATCATAGTATTTTCCCTTTTCTATTGAATCATTGAGAGATACAAAGTTGGTCATGATTGAGTTTCAGTCATGCAATGATCTAACACCCATCCATCCCTCTGCAGTGGTTATTTCCCTTCAGCAATGTCCCCAGTTTCTTTCCCACATCCCACCTCCACCACCATCCAGCCTATGACAGGCCTTCTTCTGAAAAATAATTTTTTCTCTTAGAAATCAGACACATGGGGCAGAGCTGCTACCGACTCTCCCTGTGCTCAGCTGATCATGAGGCACCTGGGTGGGAAGGTTGGTTCTAACTCTGGACCGCTATCCCATTAGAGCCTTGCAGGAAGCCAGAGGAACCCCCACACCATGTGGACCGCCATTTTAAACATCCAGATTCCACAGCTCATCAGAGCTTCACCCAAGAGAAAAGCCAATCACAAGTCCAGCTTCTCAAAGTCCCACCCTACAGCAAAGACTATTTCAAGTGCAGGTATGCCTGATCCAGAGACTCAGACACATGGGGCAGAGCTGCTACTGGCTCTCCCTGTGCTCAGCTGATCATGAGGCATCCAAGAGGGAAGATGAGTTCTAGCTCTGGCCCGTCATCCCAATAGAGCCTCACAAGAAGCCAGAGGAACCCCCACACCATGAGGGCCGCCATTTTCAACATCCAAATTCCACAGCTCATCAGAGCTCCCCCAAAAGAAAAAACAATCTCTCCCCATTGTGGTTCATCAGTAAATGCACAAAATGAGAGTCTACTGCTGAGAGTATACCACCTGCACAGCAGAGCCTGGCAAGCTACCCGTGTCATATTAGATATGTCAAAAACCAGTAACAATTACGGACCTCATTCGCATATCCTGAAGGAATGGTTTGAGGCTTTTCATGTTCCTGGAGAGAGCAGGTGCCCTTGGGCTACACTAGCATGCTACAGGACATAGAGCAGGTGCCCTTGGGCTACACTAGCATGCTACAGGACGTATGGAGATGTTACTGGTGGCCACTCGAGCAAATCGATGAACAACGGGAAGACAAGTGATACAAGTGATACAAGAAATTATTTTAACAGGAAGGAATATATATATAAGAACAAAGCATAAAATCAATAATGTCACATTCATGCAGTGACTGCCAGTTTTAATTAAGAATGCATCCAATGTGGTTGATTATCATGATTCAGTATTTATATGCAGTATTGATCCAAAATCAATCTCTTAAACAAAATTGGCTTTGGTTTTCCTTTTTACAATAAGGAAAAACATATCATCCTGAGCTCAGTGCGAGTCCTTAGCAAAACTATTACAAATCTTAGAACAGCCTTTTTATTTTAGTTTACTTTAGTTGAGAAATAAAATAAGGACCTGGAGGCAGAGACCAACAGGAAGGGGGTATACCTTTGCACACAATTGACCCGGGTTCCATCCCGGAATCCCATATGGTCCCCTGAACACTGCCAGGAGTAATTCCTGAGTGTAGGACCAGTAGTAACCCTTAAACATTCCCAGGTGTTACCCAAAAAGCAAAAAAAGAAAAAAATAGAAAATAAAACAAAAAGATAAAATTAGCTTTAGAATGTTTTCCTGGTGATCCCTGGGAGCAATCAACTGTGGTTAAAATCCAACTAATATTTTGGCTCCAGTAAATAGCCACACTATTCTTCTTTTTCTCAGCTAATCATTGCATAGCTTACCTCTAACTAAGTTACTCTCTCTACACTTATAAAATCTGTAACTTTGTGTAAAACAGCACTAGCAATTCTAAAATGTGTCCATACTCTGAATCTCTGGGTGCGTTCTCTTAGCAAAATGAAAAATAATTAGACTACATATAGTGGTGCTTGCATGCTGATTCTTGTGTTCATCTTTCCTCTAATCACGTACTCTGCTAATTTGTTTCTCCCACCTGCTTTCAATTTCTTTCTTGCAGTGAGGTAAAGAACCTGAATTCCCAGTGCAAAATTGAGAACTTTAGCCCTGATAACAATTTTCTTACAATAGACTAATATTATTAAAAAACACTGGCAACAATTGCTTCATAAGTTTTAAAAGGTAATTTTCAGGGAAACAACTGTGACATGGAGCCAGAAGCACATAGTACAAGGGTTAGGGCATTTTCTTTGCATGTAGTTGGCCAGGATTCCATCCCAGGCACTGTACATGATCATCCCCAAGCCACACCAGGAGTGATCCCTGAACAGATCTAGGGGAAAATCTGAGCACTAGCAGGTGTGACTCCAACCCCACCCCCAAAAAATAGCAGTGATATATTATTAGAGAATATATGTATAAGAAAATGTTGAAAGCGCATGACTATGTGCCAAGAAAAGAATACATTTTTTCTTTCTTTATTTGCTTTTTGGGTCATACCTGGTGATGATCAGGAGTTATTTCTGGGTCTGAACTAAGGAATTATTCCTGGCAGTGCTCAGAGGACCATATGGATGCCAGGGATCAAATCTGAGTTGGCCTTACCTGTTGTACTATTGCTTCAGCCCCCAAATAAAAAATTCTTTTGCTTAAATTTTTAATACTCTGAAAAGACAGTTATCAAAATTATTATATGAATGTTTCTCTTTCATATATTCATATTTATATGCATATTTAACATTTAAAAAACTAACTAAAATAATTTTGGGATAGAAATTCCTAACCAAATCACCAGGATAATAAAACTAATTGATAACCAACATATATATATATATGATATATATTAAACATACTTAATTTAAAAATATTTTATTTTTAATTCCATGTTTCACTATCAAACATTTTTTTGGATTATAAGTGGGAGGGTTTGGATTTGGTTCCTGGTAACAAAAAAGATAAAAGAGCATTCTTGTATTGAATGGCATGTTTCACTATCAAACATTTTCTGGATTATAAGTGGGAGATTTGGACTTGGTTCCTGGTAAGAAAAAGATAAAAGAGCATTCTTATACTGACTAATTAATTATGCAGCACATAATTTTACCCAATAAGAGTGATACGTTGCTTTCTCTCTGGGATGATTTAGATCATAAGATTAATGCATTTAAGGTGACAACATCATGCCATACAATGACACAAATTTATCTAAAATTAATGTGGAATTTCTTTTATTCATTTGATTTTAAAATTATTTATGCATAAACAAGTTATTAACATGCATTAATCTCTTTAATATTTTTATTATACCACCGTGAGATATACAGGTACAAAAGTGTTTATATTTGGGTTTCAGTCATACAGTGTCCCTCCACCAGTCCCGTTTCCCTCCACCAGTGCCGTTTCCCTCCACCAGTGCCCATTTCCCACCACCATTGTCTCCTGATTTCCTCGCCTCCTCCAGTCTGCGTCTATGGCAGGCAATTCTCTCTCTCTCTCTCTCTCTCTCTCTCTCTCTCTCTCTCTCTCTTTCCTTGAATCATCTCATAGAAGAACAATAAAAGTCCATTGGTGAATAGTTATCAATTATTTTGATATATAAATGACAATATTCAACTAAGTACTAGATTGAGGTTAACTTGGTTATATAACAACTTATTTTAGAGGATATTCGTCAGTTGACACATAGAATCTTACCTAACCCTTCTTGACTTTGACTCACAACTCTGAAAGGCAGAACAAATTTGACCTGTCTTTGTTGTAAAAAAGAAACTGTGATGGAGTTTAAAATGACTTGTCCATTATAATACATGAGATGAACTTTAGCCATTTCTTTTTCCCAAGTCCATTGGCCATGACTTTGTAATCCATAATTTGCATTGTTCTCTAATAGGAGACATTTCATCAATTAACACCTGTGTTGCAGTTTGAACTTGTGATTGATGGTTTCATCATGTAAGCAGTGATTTTCCATTAAAACATGATTGGGTAACAATTGCAATTAAATTTTTTTTCCTGCTCTTTTGGGATTCCCTAGGTATCTCCTTCTATTAGATTTATTTGCAGCTACTTACTGTACAATAATGGAAGCTTTTGAAAATTCTGTGCTGTTAGGATCAACCTAAAATTGTTTTCAAGTTTGACATTCACAATACAATTTATTTGAAAACATTTCATTCTATGTAAAACTAAGTTAATGAATGACACAACTTACTCTATTTAAGACAATACATTCTTTTGAAATTCCTGCATCTTCTTTAGGATGAGTTGTATTATACCTGGTGGAACGAGCACAATTGGTGTATCTAAACCAATTCTATCAGTGGCAGAAGATATTTAGCAATATTCAACATTCTTGCTCTTTAGTTTGGACTATTATTTCTATAATACTTTTTTCCTACTAACAAATATCAAAATTAGTATACATAATTATCAGATACTGTTATGCTAATATATTTTCTATAACTATCCTTCCTCCTTCTAAATAATAGGAGGATGTTATAATTTAATAACATTGAAAAGGAACTAACTAAAATTTTGCAAAATGAAACTTACATTTATAATATATAACTTTTTCTTCTCCTCCTGTACCTCCTCCTCCTCCTTCAGAGACAGAGTATCCAGACTCGGCCATTCCTGGCTAACCCAGGTCCAGTATGTAGTGCAGTCAAGTTCCTATGGCATTGGAGATTATCTGGGAAATATAGGCAGTGCTTTGTGGTCCTAGGATTTCACCTAACAATGTTCAGGGGACCATGTGGTGCAAATGAACTGAGCAGGGTCAATTGTGTGCAAGGTATGCTCCTTAAGAATATCTACATGGCCCCGCTTCTTTTTAATAATGGCAAGTAAGTTTGCATTTATTAAGATTTCTCTTTAAGGGGCCCGGAGCGATAGCCCAGCGGGTAGGGTGTTTGCCTTGCATTCAGCCGGCCCACGCCGGCCTGGGTTCGATCAGGCATCCCATATGGTCCCCCGAGCACAGCCAGGAGTAATTCCTGATTGCAGAGCCAGGAGAAACACCTGAGCATTGCCGGATGTGACCCAAAAAAGCAAAAAAAAAAAAAAAAAAAAAAAAAGAAAAGAAATATTTTTTCTTTTAAAAGTGTCAAATTCTTTGGATAATAAATACAAAATTAAACAGAATTAAGCATAAAAACATTTATATCTATTTACAAATCTTTGAAAATGTCTATTGAGATTTAATTTGAAATTGTAAATATTTCCCCTTTGAATGCTATGTTTTGCTATCTAAAAAAGAAAAGTATAGGTATACATTATTCTGTTCTATTTGAATAACTTTTCTAATATCATTCAATTTTATCTGGTTCCAATCAAAACTACCTTGAATGATGATTTATTATCAAAAATATCTACACCATGAATACAAAAGTCACATGGTCTCCCTGGCATTTCATTGCAATCTATAATTACTCATCATATCACCTTCATTTTTCAGCATGTGTTCACTGAGCAGTGTTTTGTTGTAGACATACTCAGTTGACTTTGAAGGTCATTTTCTTTGTAATAAAACATTTTGTAACATGTATTAGAAATTTTACTGAAAGTAATTTTCTATCTGTTTGATCGTGAAAAATCAATAGTAGACTTAGCTGCTATTGTCAATTATACTAAGATTCACAGTCTTCAAAGAATACCAATTAGCTCTGGACTCAGCCTTTTACTTCATTCAAGACCTCAGAACATCTGAGAGTCTTTCACAGCAGTAGCTCCTGAGGAATCATTAAGATGTCTAGTCTTTTCTGTCCTGCTCAGTCTTGTAGATTAGTCTGTTGGTCAACAGCCACACTGATTGGAATAATGTTATGTTTCTATTTTCTCTTTTCTTTCTAAGTTTTATTTCCTTTCTTTTTATAACAATGCAGTTGAAAGATGATAGGCTAATTTCGTCTAACAGCGTTTGATAAAGTTAAAAAGATGTGACATACACATTCCATATTTTCTCCAATCTTTTCCCAGCTTTTTGAAAATGTATAAAATGTATGTAATTAGGATACAGAGATAGAGAGAGAGAATACAGTGGGTAGTGCATTTGCTTTGAACACAGTTGACCTGGGTACCATACCAGCATCCCATATGGTCCCTTGAGCATTGCTATGAGTAATTCTTGAATTACACCTGTTGAGTAACACCTGAATCCTTTAGCATCTTTGTGTGTGGTCATTCAAACAAAACAAAATAAAATATGTGTCATGAGACCTAATAACAAAAGCATAAAACAACTTTCAATCAAGTTGCATAAACAAATCAAATATTCCTAAAATGCATTATGTTTATATAATCAAGTATTACTAAATTGAATTTGGAAATTTATTTGATGTGATTCTTAACCTCCAGTTCTCCTTTATGGCATTGACAAAAGAACCTAAGCCATTAGCTTAATATTCTCTAGAAACAAGCTCTTTAAGTGTAAGCCTAATTTTACCACACATCATATAAGTTCAGAAAAAATTGCTTTGTGTCTAAAATCTGGAAGCAAGGGGAAAATAACTAGAATGACATTGACTAAACTTTATATCATGGTCTAGTTTAAATTCTCTAAGTATGGCATGAATAGGAACAATAATTATTAGCATCATCAGAATTGTGGAAGTATTAACTCCATGGGTAACTTCATGTTTATTATTCCACTTCCTCCTTTACTGTGTGCTCTCTGTCCATTTAAATATTTGTTGTGTCATTGAGATATGTGGGTGATTACTTCTGTTCTTTTATCTGTAAATGTTTTCCATAAACTTTTTCTAATTATAGCAATTCTTTGTTTGTGAATTTTTAACATGATTCTGATTATATAAAATAGTAAACTAAACATGAAATGTCTGGTAAAAGAATGATTCATTTATTTATTCATTCACTTATTTGTTTATTTGTTTATTTATTTGTCTGTCTATTTATTTTTTTTTTTGTTTTTTGGGTCACACACGGCAATGCTTGGGTTACTCCTGACTCTGCACTCAGGAATTACGCCTGGCGGTGCTCAGGGGAACATAGAGGATGCCAGGGATCAAACCCAGGTCAGCCGCATGAAAGGCAAAAGCCCTACCCGCTGGACTATCGCTCAGGCCCTTATTTTAAAACTCATTTTAAATACTTCCTTTTCAGTTATGTGACCCTATAGAAAGCCACAACACAATTTAAGAAGCTAGGTACTGGGAGATTTCAGAAGTCTTGAGAATTAAGTAATATCCACATATTTATGGCTTTCAATGCCACAGTTTATTCAGACTTATTATTCTTTGTTTTTCAAGTGTACACTTCCTTCTCTATCCTATTTCTTCCATTCATAAACAACTATGAATTGTATTTAAAATGCACTTTATGTTTTACAAAAAAAAAATTGTACATGTGTTTCTAAGAAAATTGTATTATGATTTTTTTTTGTTGTTTCTATTTCCCCTCTTTTTTTCAACTATCTTAAAGGTTTTTCAACCTTTAAGAGGTATATTCTTTTCTTTATGTACAACTACTACTTATTTCTAGTGGCTCCAATGCATGTATTTATCACTGTATTTATCAATTCATTATCCTTTTCCAGTGATGAACATAACCTCCAATTCCCCAATTGTCTGAGTAAATCTGCACTGAAAATACTTGTATATGTTTTTCATGGATATTAGAAATAATTTGTTTAGAATGCCCTGTGGAAGTATTGTCACTACTCCTCAAGCACAACTTTTTTTTCAAGCTCAAAGTGTCATCTTGACACTGCAGTAGTTATGCAGTGGGCCCTTGAGTATTGGATATGAAATTAACATGCAACAGTAATGACAACGAAGCTAGTTATTTATTTTACGGCTTTAAGAAGGTGCTTTTGGCAACAATGAGATATCATTTTATACCGCAGAGACTGGCACATATCCAAAAGAGCAACAAGTGCTGGCATGGATGTGGGGGAAAGGGGGACACTCATCCAATGTTGGTGGGAATGCCGGCTGGTACAGCCTTTTTGGAAAACAATATGGACATTCCTCCAAAGACTAGAAATTGAACTCCCCAGCCATAACACTCCTGGGAATATACTCTGGGAAACCAAATATATGCAGCAGAAACACCATCCCTACTTTTATGTTCATAGCAGCATTACTCACAATAGCCAGAATCTGGAAGCAACCAGAGTGCCCGGAAATCGATGACTGGATAAAGAAGCTTTGGTACATCTACACAATGGAATACTATGCATCTGTTAGGAAAAATGAAGTTATGAAATTTGCCTATAAATGGATGGACATGGAGAAGATCATGTTGCGTGAAATTAGCCAGAAGGAGAGAGACAGATACAGAATGACTGCATTAATTTGCATGACATAAATATATATGTACATATTATGATACCAATATCCAAGGTCAAGTGAAACATGTATCAGGAAGTCTTGTCAAAGGTGGAAGTTATCACAAACATGTGGGAGTCAGAGGCTAGGTAAGACAGAAAATGGAACAGTGTGCTAACAATAGTCAAAAATACTAATAACAACCTAGAACTGAGCATTAAATACAGGCAAAAAGATACACATGACAACCCTTTAATGTATGTTCTGTAATCCACAATGTGGAAGGGAAGGAAAAGAGAAAGAGATAGAGAGAAAGGGAAAGAAATAAAGAACCTGCCATGGAGGCGGGCTGGGGGAGGGGAGGGAACCGGGGACATTGGTGGTGGGAGATGGGCACCGGTGGAGGGGTGGGTGCTGGAACACTGTATGACCAAAACCCAAATATGAACATCTTTGTAATTTTATACCTCACTGTGGTATAATAAAATACTTAAAATAATAAATAACTAAATAAACAAACAAACAAACAAATAAGTAAGTAAATAAATAAAGAAAAAAAAAAAGAAAAAAAAGAAGGTGGTTTTGGAAGGTCAGTTACATAGTCTGGGGTGAGGCTAAATACTTGCTTTTACTCAGTAGCCAACCTAGTTTATTCCAAGAACTTCATATTGTCTCTTGAGAATCACTGGGAGTGATCGTGGCTCTGTATTATATGATCACTCCCAATGGTGGTCAAGGGACCATACAAAGTTCTGAGCAGAACCAGGTGTAACCCACATTCCCAACCCCCATCCTATACCTTCACTTAATAAAAAATGGAATGTATATGGGTTCTCAATGCCCTCTGCTCAAAGTCTTGATCTGTTTTTCTATTATTTTGCTCCGCATGCCCCTAAATACAAAGCACCTTGCTGTCTCATGTTGATGATCTGATGGTCTGTTATTAACGATTAATCTCTTGCTAATAATTTTTGGTCTTTATCTTTTATTGGGTTTCACTTTTCTTTGTTCCTTTGGTTTTCTTTGATTTCCTGGTGCTGTGTACCTGGGTGAGAACTGTTGTTTTTCCTGCCTTCCACCTAGTCAGACACTAGTCAAACAAAGACTGCAGTCAGATGGCCACAGGGTCAAAAAAAAGCTCGACTTGTGACCCTACTTTATGTGCTATTTATTCCTGTTCATTTTTATTATCTGTTTGACTATATCTCATGTAGGAAAAATTATTAAGATTTCCTGGTGCCTTTTTCATTCACCTCAACTTCTGCACAAATGCATAGTATGCACCTGTGGGCCCATCTCTCAATATATTTACCTTTTCAACTTTTGCCATACTAATAATTATAATCTTAAATTTTATTAAAATGTTCTGGTGTTAAAGAGTTTGAATATAGACACATAAGTTTCTGTGTGTTATTTTAAGATATATGGAGTGAAACTGAGAAGAGACCTCAAAGGACTTCTGGAGTACATAATTTTCATGTCTGAGCCCCAGGTTCAACTTTAGCACTGCATGGTCCCCTGACCACTGCCAGTGGTGGCCTTCAAGAACTGCTGGGAGTGCTTCTTCATGAAAGATATATGAAAGTTCTAAAATACAAAACTGTTAGGAAGAAACACCATTCATATATAATAGATGCCTTGAGATTAGACTCTGAATGTTATGTTTATTTGTTTTGTTTTGGGACCACTCTTAACTCAGCTCACAGACTACACCTAACTCTGCTCTGGGATCATGCCTGGCTCTGGCAGTACTCCAGCGTCCGTACATAAGAATTTGAACCATTCTGCACTGCAGCCAAATGCTAGGAAAGCACATTAAACTTGACGTTATAACTCTGCTCTTCTTCTACCTCTACAATTTAATACTATAAAAGCAAATAACATAAAATTTAGCAAGTTAGATTATAACTTCTTTTGAAAAACACAGTTGATTTCCAAGTTTTTTATTTCCAAAAACTTTCATTGTTTTAAATTGCAAAATAATAACTTTTGCTTGCTGTTCACTTTCATGAAAAATTAATGAATTATTACTTGAAAACATAAGTAAAACTATTGGTACTAAATTTAAGTTTGGACATTCACAGCTTGAAGAATAACTAGAGAGAAAAGGTTGGTTTCTAAAACATCAATAGTCACATAACAATAACAGAGATAAGTTAAATACTAGAAATGAAGATAATGATGCATTATGTCTCCCCCAAATATTTCTATCAGATTGAAACTAAGGAGAATGTATAGAGCTGAAAAGACAGTATTTTAGAAGAAAAAATATATCGTAGTGGGACAGGGCAGAAAAGAGATACTGCCACAAGTCACTCATAAAGATAACAGTTAACTGAATTCCCAGGGGTCCGTAGCCTATTCCTTGCATAGTTTTCCTATAATGAAGTTAAACAACAACCATCTCCAAGGTCCATGTAATAACTTTCATGAGTCTTTCTGGAGTCCTGGAGTTTTCTCTTTTTTTCCACCCATAAATAATGTAATTATGTGTAATGTTAAATGTACAGTGTATGGCTGTTTTTGGATCGGAAGCCAGGACAAAAGCCAAGCTGAATGTAATTTGTAATATATATGCATATTTATAAAAGAAGTCTTTAATGAGGCTTGCTGAAATAATTAACTGAAATAAATGTGTTATTAGCAAAGGTAAAATTTTAAAGAAAACTGATGTAAAATAACTAAGAACTTGAGATACTATCTTAAAAGTATATGAGTATGTACATAAAATAAAATTCTAGTATTTACAATTATTCCATTTTTTACATTTTCATATTATTTGCTAATTAATAAGCTTATTTTATTTTCATTTTTTTAAAATTACTAACTGACTTCCTGTTGTTCATCGATTTGCTCGAGTGGGCACCAGTAATATCTCCATATGTCTGTCACAAGCAAGTGTATCCCAAGGGCATCTGCTTGCTCCAGGGACAGGAAAAGCCTCAAACAATTCTTCAGGTCATGGAATTGAGGTCCATAATTGTTACTGGTTTTTGCATATCAAATAAAACATGGGTAGCTTTCCAGGTTCTGCCATGTAGGTGGCATACTCTCAGTAGAAGGCTCTCATCTCGAGCGTTTACTAATGAAACTTGCAGGGAAAAGATCAGGTTTTCTCTTGGGTGGAGCTCCGAGCCCCTTACCAGGAGGTCAGTTCCATGGGTTGCTTCCATGTGGAGCCGAAAGGCGCAGTTGTGGGTCTGGAGTGGATGGATCTGGATCTCTTCCAGGGTTGTCGATGCAGCTGTGGGTCTGGAGTGGGTCTCTCTTCTAGGACAACTGGCATGGAGGGGAGGAAAGGGCAGAGGAAATGAAATCTCTGTTCCAAGTCTGGCCAGCATGGCCTCTCCCCCCATGTGTGAGCAAACCCTTGGAGCAATGTTGGACTCGGTCAGGGGCTGGCCGAGCCCCTTGCAGGGATGTCAGCTCCAAGGGTTGCTTCCACATGGGACCGAGCAGTGCAGCTGTGGGTCTGGAGTAGATGAGTCTGGACCTCTTCTGGGTTTGCTGCTGGAGCTGTGGGTCTGGCGCTGGTCTCTCCTCCAGGTTAGCTGGCATGGAGGTGGAGGAAAGGGCAGAGGAGCCCAAATTTCCTCTCCAAGTCTCTTCTGTATTCCTTATTCCATCATGTTTTATAGAATGATTTTTTTTTCTTTTCTATACCAACATCATGGGTTGGGTGGAAGCAACCCATGGGTGGAAGCAACCCATGGAGCTGACCGCCCAATAAGGGTGCTAAGCGAGCCCCTGGCCAAGTCCAACATTGCTCCAAGGGTTTGCTCACACATGATGGGGAGGGCCATGCTGGCCGGACTTGGAGCGGAGATTTGGGTTCCTCCGCCCTTTCCTCCAACTCCATGCCAGCTACCCAGGAAGAGAGACCCATGCCAGATCCACAGCTCCATCAGCAACCCCGGAAGAGATCCAGACCCATCCACTCCAGACCCACAGCTGCACCTCTCGGTCCCACATGGAAGCAAACCATGGAGCTGAGCTCCCAGTAAGGGTATCGGCCAGCCCCTGGCCAAGTCCAACATTGCTCCAAAAGTTCACTCACAATGTGTGGGGAGGGGCCATACAGGCTGGACTTGGAGAGGAATTTTTTAAAATAGTGCTTATTATATTTTATGAGATTTAACATAAAGTTAAAGCATGAAATAAGTTCAGCTTTTAAATTCTTGTATACACAATTCAGCGTTTCTTAAAACATATTATAATTACAAATTTATAACACATTAATTACTTTCTCAATTCACCAGATAATTTTTGTTTTTTTTAATTAATAGATGATTGTATTAAACCTAATACTTTATACATCATCCATATGCTAAATAATCAAAAATTTAGTCTCTGGACCCAGTGGAATCATATAGTATCATATTCATGCATTTAACTGTTACTTTCACATAGCAATATTCACATATAATAGCTTATTGGACATGTAATAGAGACTTTGGTTTTCTCCCTGTAATTTTTTAAAATCATCAGTATTTCAGAAATTGGAATTGGCATAACCACCAATCTGCTCATGCAACAAAAACAACAAAAACATGAGTTATTCTTGATCTGCTTTTTGAGTCATTCAATTCACTTGACCTTTAGGGTCCATATTCTTGAGTAAGTAAGGGAAAGAAAGAGTTATGACAATACTTAGAAGTTTGCATATCTTGGGAATAAATTTGGAAGGTATTTCTCACTGATACTAGAAAACCTGAGGGGATACTTCCAGTGACACTCAGCCCAGTAGGAACATAGATGATGCATCATCACTAGGGTCAGTGCTGAATTTCTGCTCAGGCACTGAGGTGGTCTATCAGGGCAATAACATGAACAGAACTTGAACCTTCCTGTATCTAAAGTAGGTATTAGCGCCTCATGCAGTATCTCCTTAGCTTGGCCATGATCCTTAAATATTTTGTTTACCCAAAATTATCATAGTACTTTTACATAGTATGCAAAGAAAAAAATAAATGGTGAATGATTAATTGCCAAATCAAACAAAATATGAAAGTATTTTTTAGTCCATTTTATTAGTTAACTAAGCATTGAAGACTGTGTTGTTCTTTGTACTTTGTTAATGAAAGTTTAAAAAGTTAACTTGGTGATAAACTTAGCCCATTTGGAAAAAATAGATTCCCTAGACTTTCTGCCTTGATCACTTGATCATTTGACATCCCATTATTTGATTTCCTCGAGCAGGCGCCAGTAATATTTCCATTTGACCATATCACGTGCCAGTGTGGCCCAATGGCATCTGGCTGCCTCAGAAATACAAAGAGCCTCAAACCGTTCTTTCAGGGTCTTGATGAAGAAGTCTGACCATCTTGTAGGTGGGTGGCCATGTGATCTTTTGACATCCCGTGGGATCCAGTCAATAACGGCTCTAGTCCAGCGGTTGTCTCCAAATCGCATTACATGTCCAGTCCATCTGATTTTGGATGCCTTGGCAAACAAGACAGTGTCCCTGACTCTGGAACAGCGACGGAGGTTGGGCTCTGGATTCCTTTTTACACTTGAGTGAGGCGTGATATTCCAAGAATAGCTCTTTCAATTCCTCTTTGGGAGACCCGAATAGCATTCTCATCCTGCTTTCGCAGGGCTCAGGTCTCTGAGGTGTATGCTAATGCAGGGAGAATGGTGGAGTTGAAGAGATGTGCCCAGAGCTGGAGGTTCTTTGTCATTTTAGCTATTTCTTCAATGCTTTTGAAGGCATTCCATGCTGCTCTCTCTTCCTTCTGCGCAGCTCTGGTTTTAGGCCGTTCATCATGTTGACTTCTCAACCTAGGTACACATAACTGCTGCATTCAGAGATGTTTGTTCCATTGAGAGTAAATGGGGCATCTGGAACTAGTTCATTTTTCATGAACATAGTTTTGTTGAGATTCAGCTGCAGACCTATCTTTCCACATTCTCAGTCGAAGTCAGCCAGCATATGTGCCACTTGGCTAATGTTTGGTGTTATTAGAATGATGTCATCAGCGAAGCGGAGGTGGTTAGTTGCCAACCATCTATCTTCACTCCCATTCCTTCCCATTCTAATTGTCACATGATGTTCTCAAGGGTGGTGCTGAAGAGTTTTTGGTGAAATGGTATCACCCTGAAGAACCCCTCTTTTGACATCGATGATCACTTCTTTGTAGAATGGTGAGATCCTGGTGGTGAATCAGTAATACAGCTCATGAAGGATCTTGATGTATTGGGTTTGAACGCCCTGTTTGGCTAGGGCTTCAATGACCGCTTCAGTCTCCAAAGAATCAAAGGCTTTCTTTTAAATCAATGAACATGAGACAGAGCGGCATCTTGAACTCCCTACACACTTCAATGAGCTTGGTTACCGTGTGGATATGGTCGATTGTGCTGAATCAAGATTTTCTGTCTCTAATACATAAATACTTTCTTGTAACAAGAAATAAATACCACTCTTTAAAACTTATACTGCCTAGAATGACTATCATCAGCAAGTTAAAAATTTAATATTTGTTAAAAATATTAATGGACCAAAAGAATTATCACTGTGTCACTGTCTTCCCATTGTTCATCGATTTGCTTGAGCGGGCACCAGTAACATCTCCCTACGTCCTGCTGCAAGAAGGTGTAGTCAAAGAGCATTTGCTTGCTCAGGGACAGGAAGAGCCTCAAACCATTCTTCAGGTCATGGAATTGGGGTCCATAATTGTTACTGGTTTTTGGCATATCAAATAAGACATGGGTAGCTTGTCAGGCTCTGCTGTGTAGGATTTGGGAAAAAGGGCAATAGAATTGTAACAATTTCCTTAGAGACATTTAAGAATTCTAGAAAATTGGGGCCAGAGTGATAGCACAGTGGGTAGGGAGTTTGCCCCTTGCAAGCAGCCAACCAGGGTTCAATCCCGGCAACCCATATGGTCTCCCTGAGCACTGCCAGCAGTAATTACTGAGTGCAGAGCCAGGAGTAACCCCTGAGCATTGCCGGTTGTGACCCCCAAAAGAGAAAAAAAAGAATTCTAGAAAATGGGACAGAAAGATAGTTGCAGTGGATATGTGCGTGCCTTGCAAGTAGATGATACAGGTTCATTCCCTGGCATACAATTCTGTCTCCCTGAGAACCAGTAGAAGTGATTTATGAGGGCAGAGTCAGAAATAACCCCTCAGCATGGCAGGTGTGGCCATCTCCATCCCCACCCACCTTGGGAAACAAACCAAAAAAGAATTAGAGAAAATGAATCAGATTAGATATAGTCTGCTTTAAGAGAGAAAGGGACCAGAGCAATAGTACAGCAAGTAGGGTGTTTGCTTTGCATGTGGTCAACTCAGATTCAATCCCTGGCATCCCATGTGGTCCTGAGGACCACCACGAGCCAGGAGTAACCCCTGAGCATTTCCAAAAGTGACACAAGAAGAAAAAAGAGAGAAGAGAGAGAGAGAGAGAGAGAGAAATAGAGAAAGAGAGAGCTTACTTTGTGATTTCACTGTCCTAGAAAATATGTGCAAGGGGCTAAGATAGTGTTTCTCTACAGGGATGCAACACATCCCCACTCTTCCCCTCTAGGGTAGGGGCTGAAACAATCCACTGTGAGTAGTAGTAGCCTTGGGTATAATTAAGTGAGCTTTCTATTTATTCTCCCAAAGAGAATTATTTTGGGGTGATACCTGGAGTTACTCAGGGTAACTCCTGGCTCTGAGCTCAAGTATCACTCCTGGTGATTCTTAGAGACCATATAAAGGACCAGGGATCAAACCCAGGTAACTTTGCCCACTGTACTCTCTCTCTCTCTCTCTCTCTCTCTCTCTCTCTCTCTCTCTCTCTCTCTCTCTCTCTCTCTCTCTCTCTCTGGTCTAAGAAAGCAGATTTTAGAGTGGCTGTTAAGCAGTTTTTTCCCACCTCAAAGTCAAACAGGTTTGAGAATTTCTGGGGTAAAAGTCAATATTACCCATATTCATACGGTTTACTCTCTGCATAGATTAAATAAAGTGGTTCTTGCTCTCCTTATCTCTGTTAACTGAGATAAAATTGAATCATGGGGGGCTAGAAAGATAACTACAGTGGGTAGGGTGCTTGCCTTGCTTGCACCCTGCCATGATGATGGGGTTTGATCCCAAGCATTCCATATGGTATCCCAGAAATGCCAGAAGTAATTTCTGAGTGCAGAGCCAGGAGTAACCCCTGAGCATCGCGGGGCATGACCCAAGAAGAAAAAAAAATAAAAGAATCATGTATTTGCATGGCTGCAGGAAAACATAATTTAGTAACTGTAAAGTGAAGACTGCCGGATCTGCAAATTTCTTGTTAGCAACTAGAAAGATGACTTAAGAAATATGAAGTTTTTAACATACTTTCATTCCCTTGTTTTACATGATACTGTACCAGGATCATCTGCTTTTATGTCCTGAGACTACATTTTTTTTTGTTTGTTTGTTGGGTCACACCCAGCAATGCTCCGAGTTCTCTGGCTCTGCACTCAAGGAATACCTCCTGGTGATGCTCAGGGGACCAGAGAGGATGCGGGATCAGACCTAGATCAGTTCTGTGCAAGGCAAATGCGCTTACCTGCTGGACTATCAATCCAGCCCCCTGAAATTGCATTTTTATGTAGCATTACTAGTTGAAAAAAAATCCAACATAACATGACTGCTTTGAGTACATCCAATTCAGGGAGGGGTTGGTATATAATTCATATGGCAAGTCTTTTGAATTTTTTCTGTAGATTCCAGATATGTATAATGTAGATGACAGAGCATATAATAGCACTCAAAGGTAAAATATTTGTTAGTCTAGTTAACAATTTTCCTAAGATATGAAAATCCATATTTATTTATTTTTTGCCCCCCATACCACACCTGCCTTTGTTCAGGGCTTACTCCTGCCTCTGATTTCAGGATTAACTGCCGGCCCAGGACTCTTGGCCATATGTGGTGCCAGGGATAGAACCCAGGTTGGTTTAATATAAGACAGCTGCTTTTTCTGTTGCACTGTCTCTCTACCACTTAGTTATATTCAAAATCATTGCTCACAGTTATACTTTGTTTGACCCAACAATACCACTCTAGGAATATACACTGGAGACCCAAAAACTCACAGCAGAAGTACCATCTGCACTTCTATATTCATCACAGCACTATTCACAATAGCCGGATCTGGAAACAACTTGAATGCCCAAAAACAGAAGACTGGGTAAAGAATCTATGGTACACCTAATGGTGGAATACTATGCAGCTGTCTGGAAAAATGAAGTCATGAAATTTGCCTACAAATGGATGAACATGGAAATCATCATGCTTGAGTGAAATTATAAGTAAAAAGGACGTATAAGAATGACTTCATTCATCTGAGGATATAAATATATACCAGTGTTCTACTAATTGTTGGAAATGGCAATGCCAAACTTGAATAGAGCATTGAATGTGGTCAAAGAGATTTCTTGATAACCCTTAAATGTATGTATGCTAGCCACAATGTGGAAGAAAGGAGGGGGAGAGAGAGAAAGACAGAGACAGAGAAAGAAGAGGGAAAGTGCCTGCTATAAAAGGCAAACCTGGGGGATGGGGGGGAGAGAATCTGGGGGCATTGATGGTGGGAAATGTGCACTGGTGGAGGGATGGATGCTGTAGCATTGTATGATGGAAATCTAATCATGAACAGCTTTGTTAATGTCTATCTTCAGGTTTTATAATAAAAAATTATTTGCTCATGGATTGGGGAGAATCAACATTTCCAAAATGGTAATACTTCCTAGAGCTTTATACAGATTCTATGTGGTCCCTATAAGGATACCCATGACATTCTTCAAAGAAACTGACCAAGCACTCAAGAAATTATAAGGGTATAATAACCACCCATAGATAGCTAAAGCAATCTGTGGGAAAAGAAGATAGGGCATAGCCTTTCCCAACTTCAAACTGTACTACAAAGCAGTAGTAATTAAAACAGCATGGCATTGGAGTTAAAACAGACCTGTGGACCTATGGAATAGAGTTGAGTATGCTGACACTCATCCTCAAATACATGATCATTTAATCTTTTGATAAAGGAGCAAAAAGTACAAAATGGAGCAAAGGAAAGCCACTTCAACAAATGGTGCTGGGATCACTGGGCAGCTACATGCAAGAAAATGAATTTGGACACTCTATCTAAAATAGGAAAAAATTCAGATCAAAGTGGACTAAAGATCTCAATATCAGACTTGAATCCATCCAAGTATATTGAAGAAAATATAGGAAAAATCCTCCAAACATTGAAACTAGAGGCATCCTCAAAGATAAAACACTACTAATAAAGCAATTGGAAACAAAAGAAAAATATATGGGACTACATGAAAATTAAAAAGCTGCTTCATCTTAAAAGAAATGGTGACAAGATACAAAGGCAGTCCATTGAGTGGGAAAGAATATTCATCCACTGTCTATCTGATAAGGGGTAAATATCCAGGATATACCGGGCACTGGTAGAACTTCCCAAGAAGAGAACAGTCAAACCCATCAAAGAGTGGGGAGAAGAAATGAACAGAAACTTCCAAAAA
>JAJIBD010033345.1:0-12872 GCA_021461705.1 Cryptotis parvus | reverse complement strand
TTCTTGAATTACACCTGTTGAGTAACACTCTGAATCCTTGGGGGCATCTTTTGTGTGTGGTCATTCAAACAAAACAAAATAAAAATATGTGTCAAGGAGACCTAATAACAAAAGCATAAAAAACTTTCAATCAAGTTGCATAAACAAACTAAACATTCCTAAATGCATTATGTTTATATAATCAAGTATTACTAAATTGAGGGAAATTTGATGTGATTCTTAACTCCAGTTCCTTTATGGCATTGACAAAAGAACCTAAGCTGTTAGATTTAATATTCTAGAAACAAGCTTCTTTAAGTGTGCTCAATTTTACCACACATCATATAAGTTCAGAAAATTGCTTTGTGTCTAAAATCTGGAAGTAAGTGGAAAATAACTAGAATGACATTGACTAAACTTTATATCATGGTCTAGTTTAAATTCTCTAAGTATGGCATGAATAGGGAACAATAATTATTAGCATCATCAGAATCAGGAAGTATTAACCCATGGGTAACTTTAAGGTTTATTATTCCATCTCCTCCTTTACTGTGTGCTCTGTCCATTTAAATATTTGTTGTGTCATTGAGATATGTGGGTGATTACTTCTGTTCTTTTATCTCAAAATGTTTTTCCATAAACTTTTCTAATTATAGCAATTCTTTGTGAATTTTTAACATGATTCTGATTATATAAAATAGTAAATTAAACATGAAAATGTCTTGGTAAAAGAATGATTCATTTATTTAAGTTCATTCACTTATTTGTTTATTTGTTTATTTATTTGTCTGTCCATTTATTTTTTTTTGTTTTTTGGGTCACACTAATGGCACAAATTGGTTACTCCTGACTCTGCACTTTAGGAATTACGCCTGGCGGTGCTCAGGGGAACATAGAGCATGCCAGGGATCAACCCAGGTCAGCCGCATGAGCGCAAAAGTTCTACCCGCTGGACTATCGCCCAGGCCCTTATTTTAAAACTCATTTTAAATACTTCCTTTCAGTTATGTGACCCCCATAGAAAGCCACAACACAATTCTAAGAAGCCAGGTACTGGGAGATTTCCAGTCTTGAGAATTAAGTAATATCCACATATTTATGGCTTTCAATGCCACAGTTTATATTCATTCTTATTATTCCTTAGTATTTTCAATGTACACTTCCTTCTATCCTATTTCTTCCATTCATAAACAACTATGAATTGTATTTAAAATGCACTTTATGTTTTAGCAAAAAATTGTACATGTTTCTAAGGAAAATTCTCCTGGTATTATGATTTTTTGTTGTTTCTATTTCCCTTAACTATTATCTTAAAGGTTTTTCTAACCTTTAAGAGGTATATTCTTCTTTATAACTACTACTTTATTTAGTAACTAATGCATGTATTTATCACTGTATTTATCAATTCATTATCCATTTCCAGTGATGAACATAACTCCACCCCCAATTCTCTAAGAGTAAATCTGCACTGAAAATACTTGTATATGTTTTCTATGGATATTAGAAATAATTTGTTTAGAATGCCCTGTGGAAGTATTGTCACTGCTCCTCAAGCACAACTTTTCAAGCTCAGTAATATCTTGACACTGCAGTAAGTAGTTATGCAGGGCCCTGAGCTGGATATGAAATAATACGCAACAGTAATGACAATGAAGCTAGCTATTTATTTACGGCTTTTATAAGGTGCTGGCAACAATGAGATATTTTATACCGCAGAGACTGGCACATATCCAAAAGAGCAAATAAGTGCTGGCATAGATGTGGGGAAAAGGACACTCATCCATTGTTGGTGGGAATGCCGGCTGGTACAGCCTTTTGGAAAACAATATGGACATTCCTCCAAAGACTAGAAATCTGAACTCCCCAGCCATAACACTCCTGGGAATATATCACTTGGAAACTAAATATATGCAGCAGAAACACCATCCCTACTTTTATGTTCATAGCAGCATTATTCACATTAGCCACAATCTGGAAGCAACCAGAGGTCCAGTAACTCCATGACTGGATAAAGAAGCTGGTACATCTACACAATGGAATACTATGCAGCTGTTAGGAAAAAATGAAGTTATGGAATTTCCTAAAATGGATGGACTGGAGAAGACCATGTTATGTAAATTAGCAGAAGGAGAGAGACAGATACAGAATGACTGCATTAATTTGCATGACATAAATATATATGTATGTATTATGATACCAATATCTTGTCAAGGTCAGTATGGATCAGTGAGGTCTTGTCAAAGATGGAAATTATCACTAACATGTGGGAGTCAGAGGCTATGTAAGACAGAAAATGGAACAAAGTGCTAACAATAGTCGAAAATACTACTAACAACCTAGAACTGAGCATTAAATACAGGCAAAAAGATACACATGACAATTCTTTTAATGTATGGGCTGTGATCCACAATGTGGAAGGGAAGGAAAGAGAAAGAGCTAGAGAGAAAGGGAAAGAAATAAAGAACCTGCTATGGAGGCAGGCTGGGGGAGGGGGAGGGAAACTGGAGCATTGGTGGTGGGAAGATGGGCACTGGTGTTGGGATGGGTGCTGGAACACTGTATGACCAAACCCCAAATATGAGCACCTTTGTAATTTTATATCTCACTGCAGTATTAACAAAATACTTAAATAATAAATAACTAAATAAACAAACAAACAAACAAATACGTAAGTAAATAAATAAAGAAAAAGAAAAAGAAGGTGGCTTTGGGTCAGTTACGTAGTCTGGGGTGAGGCTAAATACTTGCTTTTTACTCAGCAGCCGCGTAGTTTATTCCAAGAACTTCATATTGTCTCTGAGAATCACTGGGAGTGATCGTGGTTCTGTATTATATGATCACCCCACTGAAAAAGCTCAAGGGACCAGAAAGTTCTGAGCAGAACCAGGTGTAACCCACATTCCCAACCCCATCCTGTACCTTCACTTAATAAAAATGGAATGTATATGGGTTCTCAATGCCCTCTGCTCATAGTCTTGATCTGTTTTTCTATTATTTTGCTCCGCATGCCCCTAAATACAAAGCACTTTACTGTCTCATATTAATGATCTGATGGTTTGTTATTAACGATTAATCTCTTGCTAATAATTTTGGTCTTTATCTTTATTGGGTTTCACTTTTCTTTGTTCCTTGGTTTTCTTTTTGATTTCCTGGTGCTGTGTACCTGGGTAAGAACTGTTGTTTTTCCTGGGCTCTCCACCTAGTCAGACACTAGTCAAACAAAGACTGCAGTCAGATGGCCAAGAAATAAATAAAAAGCTCTCTCTGACTTGTGACCCTACTTTATGTGCTATTTATTCCTGTTCATTTTATTATCTGTTTGACTATATCTCATGTAGGAAAAATTATTAAGATTTCCTGGTGACTTTTCATTCACCTCAACTTCTGCACAAATGCATAGTATGCACCTGTGGGCCCATCTCTCGATATATTTACCTTTTCAACTTTTGCCATACTAATAATTATAAACTAAATTTTATTAAATGTTCTGGTGTTAAAGAGTTTGAATATAGACACATAAGTTTCTGTGTGTTATTTAAAGATATATGGAGTGAAACTGGAGAAGAGACCCCAAAGGACTCTGAGGTCAACTCATGTCTGAGCCCCAGGTTCAACTTAGCACTGCATGGTCCCCTGACCACTGCCAGTGGTGGCCTTCTAAGAACTGCTGGGAGTGCTTCTTCATGAAAGATATAAGGAAAGTTCTCTAAAATACAAAACTGTTAGGAAGAAACACCTTATTCATATATAATAGATGCAATTGAGATTCAGACTTGAATGTTATGTTTATTTGTTTTGTTTTTGGGACCACACTTAACTCTGCTCTCACAGACTACACCTAACTATGCTCTGGGATCATGTCTGTCTCTGGCAGTACTCCAGCGTCCGTACATAAGAATTTGAACCATTCTGCACTGCAGCCAAATGCTAGGAAAGCACATTAAACTTGATATTATAACTCTACTCTTCTCTTTCTACCTCACAATTCTAATACTATAAAAGCAACAAATATAAAATTTGTAAGTTAGATTATAACTTCTTTGGAAAAACACAGTTGATTTCAAGTTTTTGATTTCCAAAAACTTTCCTTGTTTGAAATTGCAAAAATAATAACTTTGCTTGCTGTCTACTTTCATGAAAATTAATGAATTATTACTTGAAAAAACATAAGTAAAACTATTGGTACTAAATTTAAGTTTGGATATCACAGCTTCTGAAGAATAGTCTAGAGTTTAAAAGGTTGGTTTCTAAAAAACAATAGTCACATAAAATAACAGAGATAAGTTAAATACTAGAAATGAAGATAATGATGCATTATGTCTCCCCAAATATTTCTATCAGATTGAAACTAAGGAGAATATATAGACCTGGTGACAGTATTTTAGAAGAAAAAATATATCATAGTGGGACAGAAAAGAGATACTGCCACAAGTCACTCATAAAGATAACAGTTAACTGGAATTCTAGGGGTCCGTAGCCTATTCCTTGCATAGTTTTTCCCTGAAGATAATGAAGTTAAACAACAACCATCTCCAAGGTCCATGTAATAACTTTCATGAGTCTTGAGTCCTGAGTTTTCTTTTCCACCCATAACAATGTAATTATGTGTAATGTTAAATGTACAGTGTATTTTTGGATTGAAGCCAGGACAAAAAAGCCAAGCTGAATGTAATTTGTAATATATATGCATATTTATAAAAGAAGTCTTTAATGAGGCTTGCTGAAATAATTAACTGAAATAAATGTGTTATTAGCAGTTGCAAAATTTAAAGAAAACTGATGTAAAATAACTAAGAACTTGAGATACTATCTTAAAAGTAAATGAGTATGTACATGTAACAAAATTCTAGCATTTACAATTATTCCATTTTAGCATTTTCATATTATTTAACAATTAATAGCTTATTTTATTTTCATTTTTAAAATTACTGACTGACTTCCTGTTGTTCATCGATTTGCTCGAGTGGGCACCAGTAATATCTCCATATGTCTGTCACAAGCAAGTGTATCCTAAGGGCATCTGCTTGCTCCAGGGACAGGAAAGCCCTCAAACAATTCTTCAGGTCATGGAATTGAGGTCCATAATTGTTACTGGTTTTGGCATATCATCAAATAACATGGGTATTTTCCGTTCTGCCATGTAGGTGGCATACCCAGTAGAAGGCTCTCATCTCGAGCTGCTACTAATGAAACTTGCAGGAAAAGATCAGGTTTTCTGGGTGGAGCTCCGCCCCTTACCAGGAGGTCGTTCCATGGGTTGCTTCCATGTGGAGCCGAAAGGCTGGTATTGTGGGGGTCTGGAGGGATGGATCTGGATCTCTTCCAGGGGTTGTCGATGCAGCTGTGGGTCTGTAGTGGGCTTCTTCTAGGACAACTGGCATGGAGGGGAGGAAAGGGCAGAGGAAATGAAATTCTGTTCCAAGTCTGGCCAGCAGGCTCTCTCCCCATGTGGGAGCAACCCTGGAGCAATGTTGGACTGGGTCAGGGGCTGGGTCGAGTTCTTGCAGGGATGTCAGCCCAAGGGTTGTTTCCACATGGCACCGCAGTGCAGCTGTGGGTCTGTAGTAGATGGTGCTGACCTCTTCTGGGTTTGCTGCTGGAGCTGTGGGTCTGGCGCTGGATTCCCTCCAGGTTAGCTGGCATGGAGGTGGAGGAAAGGGCAGAGAGCCCAAATTTCCAAGTCTCTTCTGTATTCTTATTCCATCATGTTTTTTATAGAATGATTTTTTTTCTTTCTATACCAACACAAGTGGGTTGGGTGGAAGCAACCCATGGGTGGAAGTAACCCATGGAGCTGACCGCCCAATAAGGGTGCTAAGCTTGAGCCCCTGGCCAGCCCAACATTGCTCCAAGGGTTTGCTCACATGATGGAGGGCCATGTCACTGGACTTGTAGCGGAGATTTGGGTTCCTCCGCTCCTTTCCTCCAACTCCATGCCAGCTACCCAGGAAGAGAGACCCATGATCCACAGCTCCATCAGCAACCCCGGAAGAGATCCAGACCCATCCACCTAGACCTGACAGCTGCACCTTTCGGTCCCACATGGAAGCAAACCATGAAGCTGAGCTCCCAGTAAGTGGTATCGGCCATCCCTAGCTAAGTCCAACATTGCTCAAAAGTTCACTCACAATGTGTGGGAGGTATTATACAGGCTGCTGACTTGGAGAGAGATTTTTTTAAAATAGTGCTTATTATATTTTATGAGATTTATCATAAAGTTAAAGCATGAAATAAGTTCAGCTTTTTGAAATTTCTTATACACAATTCAGCTTAAATTATATTATAATTAGTAAATTTATAACACATTAATTACTCTCAATTCACTCAGATAATTATTGGTGGGAATTAATAGATGATTGTATTAAACCTAATATTTTATACATCATCCATATGCTAAATAATCAAAAAATTTAAATTTCTGACCTGTGGAATCATATAGTATCATATTCATGCATTTAACTGTTACTTTCACATAGCAATATTCAATTATAAGAGCTTATTGACATGTAATAGAGACTTTGGTTTTCTCCTGTACTTTTTAAAATCATCAGTATTTCAGAAATTGGAATTGGTATAACCACTCAATCTGCTCATGCAACAAAACAACAAAACATGAGTTATTCTTGATCTGCTTTTTGAGTCATTCAATTCACTTGACCTTTAGGTCCATATTCTGGGAGGCAAGGAAAGAGTTATGACAATACTTAGAAGTTTGTATATCTTGGGAATAAATTCTGAAGGTATTTCACTGATACTAGAAAACCTGAGGGATACCTAGTGACACTCAGCCCAGTAGGAACATAGATGATGCATCATCACTAGGGTCATGCCACCCCTGCTCTGGCGTTGAGGTGGTCTATCAGGGCACACATGAACAGAACTTGAACCTTCCTGTATCTAAAGTAGGTATTAGCGCCCATGCAGCATTCCTTAGCTTGGCCATGATCCTTAAATATTTTGTTTACCCAAAATTATCATAGTACTTTTACATAGTATAAAGAAAAATAAAATGGTGAATGATTGGTTAAATCAAACAAAATATGAAAGTATTTTTAGGTCCATTTTATTAGTTAACTAAGCATTGAAGACTGTGTTGTTCTTTGTACTTTGTTAATGAAAGTTTAAAAGTTAACTTGGTGATAAACTTAGCCCATTTGGAAAAAATAGATTCCTAGACTTCTGCCTTGATCACTTGATCATTTGACATCCCATTATTATTGATTTCTGCAGGCGCCAGTAACATTTCCATTTGACTCTATCACGTGCCAGTGTAGCCCAATGGCATCCTGGTTGCTTCAGAAATACGAAGAGCCTCAAACCGTCTTTCAGGGTCTTGATGAAGAAGTCTACCATCTTGTGGGTGGCCATGTGATACTTTGACATCCTGTGGGATCCAGTCAATAACAGCTCTAGTCCAGCGGTTGTCTCCAAATCGCATTACATGTCCAGTCCATCTGATTTTGGATGTCTTGGCAAACAAGACAGTGTCCCTGACTCTGGAAAAGCGACGGAGGATTTGGAGCTCTGGATTCCTTTTACACTTGAGTGAGGCGTGATATTCCAAGCATAGCTCTTTCGATTCCCCTCTTTGGGAGACCAAATAGCATTCTCATCCTGCCTTCGTGAGGGCTCAGGTCTCTGAGGCATGCTAATGCAGGGAGAATGGTGGAGTTGAAGAGATGTGCCCAGAGCTGGAGGTTCTTTGTCATTTAGCTAACTCTACAATGCTTTTAAGGCATTCCATGCTGTCTTCCTCCTCTGCGCAGCTCTGGTTTTAGGCCGTTTCATCATGCTGACTTCAACCTAGGTACACATAACTGCTGCATTCAGAGATGTTTGTTCCATTGAGAGTGAAACTGGAGCATCTGGAACTAGTTCATTTTTCATGAACATAGTTTTGTTGAGATTCAGCTGTAGACCTATCTTTCCACATTCTCAGTGGGAGTCAGCCAGCATATGTGCCCCACTTGGCTAATGTTTGGTGTTATTAGAATGATGTCATCAGCGGGCAGGAGGTGGTTAGTTGCCGACATGTATCTTCAACCCATTCCTTCCCATTCTAATTTGGCATGATGTTCTCAAGGGTGGTGCTGAAGAGTTTTGGTGGAAATGGTATCTCTTACCCCTGAAGAACCTCTTTGACATCGATGATCACTTTGCAGAATGGTGAGATCCTGGTGGTGAAGATCAGTAATACGCTCATGAAGGATCTTGAGTATTGGGGTTTGAAACGCCCTGTTTGGCTAGGGGCTTTAATGACCGCTCAGTCTCCAAAGAATCAAAAGGCTTTCTTCAGATCAATGAACATGAACAGAGCGGCATCTTGGAACTCCCTACACACTTGAATGAGCTTGGTTACCGTGGGATTATGGTCGTAATGTGCTTTGAATCAAGATTTTTCTGTCTTAATACACAAATACTTTTTGCAATAAGAAATAAATACCCTCTTTAAAACTTACACTTTGCTGAGACTGACGGCTCATCATCAGCAAGTTAAAAATTTAATATATTGTTAAAAAATAATAATGGACCAAAGAATTATCATGTCACTGTCTTCCCATTGTTCCTTGTTGAGCTTTGGCGGGCACAAGTATCTCTGATCCTGCTTTTCCAAGAAGGATGTGGTCAAAAGAAAGAAACATTTGCTTGCTCCAGGGACACGGGAGAAGAGCCTCGAAACCGCATTTCTTCCAGGTCACGGTGAATTGAGGTCCATAATTGTTACTGGTTTTTGGCATATCAATAAATAAGACATGGGTAGCTTGTCAGGGTCCTGCTGTCCATGTAGGAGTTGGGGGGAAAGGGCTTAAATAGAATTGTAACAATTTACCCTTAGAGACATTTAAGAATTCACGGAAAAATTGAAGTGATAGCTTACAGTGGGTAGGAGTTAGCTTGCAAGCAAAATTGGCCAACCAGGGTTGTGGCTAATCCCGGAACCCGTATGGTCTCCTGAGCACTGCCAGCAGGTAATTACTGAGTCAGAGCCAGGGAGTAACTTTGTGAGCATGGCCGGTTTGCTAGACCCCAAAAGAAAAAAAAAATTCTAGAAAATGGGACAGAAAGATAGTTGCAGTGGATATGTGCGCAGGCCTTGCAAGTAGATGATACAGGTTCATTCCCTGGCACTGATTTCTGTCTCCGGAGGACCAGTAGAAGTGATTTATGAGGGCAGAGTCAGAAATAACCCTCAGCATGGCAGGTGTGGCCATCTCCAAGCCCACCCACCCGGAAACAAACCAAAAAAGAATTAGAGAAAATGAACTGATGAGCTATAGTCTGCTTTAAGAGAGAAAGGGACCAGAGCAATATTAACAGCAAGCAGGGTGTTTGCTTTGCATGTGGTCCAATCAGAATTCAATCCCTAGAACCCATGGCATGGTCTGAGGACCACCACGAGCCAGGAGTAACCCTCGAGCATTTCCAAAAGTGAAGCACAAAGAAGAAAAAAGAGAGAAGAGAGAGAGAAAGAGAGAGAGAAATAGAAAGAGAGAGAGGCTTACCTTTTTTCACTGTCCTAAAAATATGGCGGGCTAAGATGAGTGTTTCTCTACAGGGGTGCAACTACATCCCCCCTCTTCACTCTATGGGTAGAGGCTGAAACAATCCACTGTGAGCAGTAGTAGCCTTGGGCGCATAATTAGAGTGAGCTTTCTCATTTATTCTCCCAAAAGAGATTTATTTTGGGGTGATACCTGGAGTCCTTGGTAACTGCTGGCTCTGAGAACTCAAGTATCACTCCTGGTGACTAGAGACCATATAAAGGACCAGGGATCAAACCCAGGTAACTTTGCCCACTGTACTCTCTCTCTCTCCCACCTCTCTCTCTCTCTCTCTCTCTCTCTCTCTCTCTCTCTCTCTCTCTCTCTCTCTGGTCTAAGAAAGCAGATGTTAGAGTAGCTATTAAGCGTTTTTTCCCACCTCAAAGTCAAACAGGTTTGAGGAATTCTGGGGGTAAAAGTCACATACCCATATTCATACGGTTTACTCTCTGCATAGATTAAATAAAGTGGTTCTTCTTTCTCCTTAGCCTCTTCTCTCTGTTATTTAACTGAGATAAAAATTGAATCATGGGGGGGCCAGAAAGATAACACAGTGGGTAGGGTGCTTGCCTTGCTTACCCTGCCATGATGTGGGTTTGATCCCAAGCATTCCATATGGTATCCCAGAAATGCCAGAAGTAATTTCTGAGTGCAGAGCCAGGGTAACCCTGAGCATCGCAGGGCATGACCCAAGAAGAAAAAAAAATAAAAAGAATCATGTATTTGCATGGCTGCAGGAAAACATAATTTAGTAACTGTAAAGTGAAGACTGCCGATCTGCAAATTTCTTGTTAGCAACTAGAAAGATGACTTAAGAAATATGTAGTTTTTAACATACTTTCATTCCCTTGTTTTACTGATACTGTACCAGGATCATCTGCTTTTATGTCCTGAGACTACATTTTTTTTTGTTTGTTTGTTGGTCACACCCAGCAAATGCTCCGAGTTACTCCTGGCTCTGCACTCAGGAATTACTCCTGGTGATGCTCAGGGGACCAGAGAGGATGCAGGGATCAGACCTAGATCAGTTCTGTGCAAGCAAATCGCTACCTGCTGGACTATCAATCCAGCCCCCCTGAAATGCATTTTTATGTAGCATTACTAGTTGAAAAAAAAAATCCAACATAACATGACTGCTTTGAGTACATCCAATTCAGGGAGGGGTTGGTATATAATTCATATGGCAAGTCTTTTGAATTTTTCTGTGTAGATTCCAGATATGTATAATGTAGATGACAGAGCATATAATAGCACTCAAAGGTAAAATATTTGTTAGTCTAGTTAACAATTTTCCTAAGATATGAAAATCCATATTTATTTATTTTTGCCCCCATACCACACCTGCCTTTGTTCCAGGCTTACTCCTGCCTCTGATTTCAGGATTAACTGCCGGCAGGACTCTTGGCCATATGTGGTGCCAGGGATAGAACCCAGGTTGGTTTAATATAAGACAGCTGCTTTTTCTGTTGCACTGTCTCTACCACTTAGTTATATTCAAAATCATTGCTCACAGTTATACTTTGTTTGACCCAACAACACTCCTAGGAATATACACTGGAGACCCAAAAACTCACAGCAGAAGTACCATCTGCACTTCTATATTCATCACAGCACTATTCACAATAGCCGGATCTGGAAACAACTTGAATGCCCAAAAACAGAAGACTGGGTAAAGAATCTATGGTACACCTAATGGTGGAATACTAGCAGCTGTCTGGAAAAATGAAGTCATGAAATTTGCCTACAAATGGATGAACATGGAATCATCATGCTTAGTGAAATTATAAGTAAAAAGGACGTATATAGAATGACTTCATTCATCTGAGGGATATAAATATATACCAGTGTTCTACTAATTGTTGGAAATGGCAATGCCAAACTTGAATAGAGCATTGAATGTGGTCAAAGAGATTTTTGATAACCCCTAAATGTATGTATGCTAGCCACAATGTAAAAGAGAGAAGGAGGGGGAGAGAGAAAGACAGAGACAGAAGGAAAGAAGAGGGAAAGTGCCTGCTATAAAGGCAAACTGGGGGATGGGGGAGAGAATCTGGGGGCATTGATGGTGGGAAATGTGCACTGGTGGAGGGATGGATGCTGTAGCATTGTATGATGGAAATCTAATCATGAACAGCTTTGTTAATGTCTATCTTCAGGTTTATAATAAAAAAATTATTTGCTCATGGATTGGGAGAATCAACATTTCAAAATGGTAATACTTCCTAGAGCTTTATACAGATTCTATGTGGTCCCTATAAGGATACCCATGACATTCTTCAAAGAAACTGACCAAGCACTCAAGAAATTATAAGTATAATAACCACCCCATAGATAGCTAAAGCAATCTGTGGGGGAAAAGAAGATAGGAGCCATAGCCTTTCCCAACTTCAAACTGTACTACAAAGCAGTAGTAATTAAAACAGCATGGCATTGGAGTTAAAACAGACCTGTGGACCTATGTAATAGAGTTGAGTATGCTGACACTCATCCTCAAATACATGATCATTTAATCTTTGATAAAGGAGCAAAAAAGTACAAAATGGAGCAAGGGAAAGCCACTTCAACAAATGGTGCTGGGATCACTGGGCAACTACATGCAAAGAAATGAATTTGGACCTCTATCTAAAACAATAAAAATATTCAGATCAAAGTGGACTAAAGATCTCAATATCAGACCTGAATCCATCAAGTATATTGAAGAAAATATAGGAAAAATCCTCCAAAACATTGAAACTAGAGGCATCCTCAAAGATAAAACACCACTAATAAAGCAATTGGAAACAAAGAAAATATATGGGACTACATGAAAATTAAAAGCTGCTTCATCTTAAAAGAAATGGTGACCAAGATACAAAGACAGTCCATTGAGTGGGAAAGAATATTCATCCACTGTCTATCTGATAAGGGGTAAATATCCAGGGATATACCAGGCACTGGTAGAACTTCCCAAGAAGAGAACAGTCAAACCCATCAAAGAATGGGGAGAAGAAATGAACAGAAACTTCCAAAAAAGAAGACATTCAAAAATGGCCAAAATTGAAAAAATTTTAATCATAAGTAATCATTAGGGAGATGCAAGTAAAAACAACATGAAATATCATCTAAAACCACAGAGACTTACACATATCTAAAATAGCAAAGAATGACAGATGCTGGCATGTGGGGAAAAGGGACTCTCTCATCCATTATGGTGGGAAATGTAGACTTGGTACAGTCTTTTTTGGAAAACAGTATGAAGATTCCTCCAAAAATTAGGAATTGAGCTCCCATTTGTCCCAACCATACCACTCCTGGGAAGCCAAACACACTGTGGAAACACCAAAAAACACACTGTGGAAACACCCATCTACT
>JAJIBD010033344.1:0-26625 GCA_021461705.1 Cryptotis parvus | reverse complement strand
GGCACAGTTCATCAATAAATGCTGGATTTTGAGATGACTACAAGAGTATGTTACCCATTAAGCGCAGAGCCTGGCAAGCTACCCTGTCGTATTTTGATATGCTAGGTACCAGTAACAATTATAGACCCATTCCCATGACCTGATGGAATGGTTTGAGGCTCTTTATACCTTGAGCAAGCAGGTTCCCCTTGGGCTCTACTTCTGCATGAGACAGGTCATATGGAGATGTTACTGGTGCCCGCCGAGCAAATCAAAAGATGAACGGAAAACAGTGATACAGTGAAAGAAATATAGGCCATTGCAACCTCACTCCAGCCAATATGAATCACACACGCATCTAGAAATCTCCAAGAGTACCAACAAACTGCAGACATGATACCGAATCTTATCCCGCAGCAAATAGGCTGAAAACGGGCGATCCGAGGGCAGATGGGCCGGGGACAGGACCTGCCTCAACAAAGCCTCAACTGCCAGAGACCACTACTCGCGACAGAGCACTTCCCAGGCTGGACTCCACTGCTTGAAAAAGCCCCATCCATGAGAGAGATCGCCTTATCAACTCAGGTATGCGGGCCGACACTCTCTTCGGTAGCGGAATTCACAAAAAACAAAAAGGAAAAAAACAACCAGTGTGTAGGCACAATTTCTCTGTAAGAACAGCAGTAATTTCTTATACAAGGGGACCAGATAGCCCCAGCTGGGTCCAGAAGTTGAGATTTAATAGTCCCTATTAACCTTTTCTAAGAATCTGTTTTTTCAACCATATTTAGCAAATTCGGTCTAACACAGCAATATATTAGATTATTCAGTAAAGCTCAGGTATGTCCAAACTAGTTGCTAAAAAACCTGAAATATCATTTGATGATCCAAATGCACATAACAACCCAGGAAAGCTTATGACATTATCAATACCATTACTATTTATACGTTGACATAATCAATACAATTAATGCTGGCTAGTGGAGGGCATGGGGGGGGGTGGTGAGGGAGAAAGGAAGGTCTCTGGGTGGGGGCATGCTGATGATAAACTGGGTACTTTGTATGTGTGGGTCTTCAAATTCAAATAAAGGGGCAAAAATAATTTAAAACATTAATTTTTTAATTAAAAAAACAAGAAATACAAGTCTTCTTAGAATTAGGATAGCTCCATCTTCTTCCCAGTTTCACCTACACTGACTTTCCAAGCAGGAGTTTTGCCCTTTGAGGCAAAAGGCCCTGTTTCACTCCCTGTTTCTAAACAAAGCACACCACTCATGTTCTCTTCTCTAGCTTCTTTCTCCTAGGAACACACCTAGAGCACAAGTCTCTGCCTTCATCACTGAAGATCTCAGGGAGCAGGTGACTCTGCCTCCAGTGTGTAAGGGAAAAGGGAGAGGAAAAAGCTGCAGTTCAGGGGCCCCAGGAACATAGGCTAGTGCTGGCATCTTCCTGACTACTGGTAAAGCCGAAGGCCTCTATTTCTAGTGTCAGAGTCAGTTTCCACTGAACTGACTGAAAACAGGTGCAGAGCCACTGTGAAAGATAAGAACTAAAGACCCAAATGCCAACCAGTTGGCAAATGCTTACACATAAAAATGATACATACACACAATGGATTATTCAGTCATTAAGAAGACAGACTAGGAAGGGAAGGAAAAGAGAGAGAGTGGCAAAGAAATAAAGAACCTGCCATGGAGGCTGGCTGGGGAGGGGGAGGGAACCGGGTATTGGTGGTGGGAGATGGGCACTGGTGGAGTGGACGGTGCTGGAACACTCTATGACCAAAACCCAAATATGAACTTTTAATTGTATATCTTTGTAACTGTATATCTCACGGTGGTATAATAAAATACTTTGAAAAATTAAAAAAAAGAAGACAGACTATTTGCTACCTGGCTATCTTTGAAACACTACCCTAATTGAAAGGTGCCAGACAATAAAATGCACATGTTGCACATGAGTCTATGTAAATGAAATGTCCAGATACTGGCAAACCTACAGAGAAAGAAAATATATTAATATATTTATAGTGCTAAAGGGACAAAAAATGGGGCCTGGCTATTAGACAGTATGGTTTTCTTTCACAGCAATAAAACTGTTCAAACTGGTTGCAGCTACACACAACATTATGTTCAATGAGTGGATTATGTAAAATAAATGAAGCTGTTACACCGAGAGCTCCACATCCCAAAGTACTGATGGATGTGGGTCACGTTGATGCTGGGGTTTGGACCCGAGACCTGACGGACGCAGCATGATTCCAACCTCTGAGCTATCCCCAGACTTATATTACTGACACTTTAAGAGTGCAGTTACGTGAATAGCAATAACAAAATTACGTAATATTATCAACAGTAGGCTTAACACTGATTAACAGAAAATGCACTCTAATTCCTGTAACCTGAGAATGGTAACAGCTAAAAAAAACAAAACTTCATATATATGATTTTTTTTGTGGAGCTAAAGATCCTGAAACAGATGAAAGCTGATCCTAATTCAGGGTGCCCTAAATGTACTATGTACCTCCTCAAGAGGGAGGCATCAGGAGATCTTGAACAGAAAGAGAAGGTGTGTGGAATAGAAGCAGATATTATGGTAATGTGGACAATGACAAGCCAAGAATACTAATCAGCCACCAGAGGTGGAAAAAGGAATGAGGGTAACCCCAGAAGTATCCAGATTAGGGAGACTAACACCTGTGGCCTCAGCCTGGTGAAACTGACTACAGATTTCTGGCCATCAGTGCCAGGAGAGAAGAAGAATTGTCATTTAAAAACATCAAGTATGGGGGCCAGAGCGATAGTCCAGTGGGGGCTGCCACTGCACAGTCAATTCTGTCTGATCCCCGTATCCCATATGGTCCTCGGGGAAAACGCTTGTGAGTAATTCCTGAGTGCAGAGCCAGGAGTAACCCCTGAGCACTGCCGGGTGTGACCCAAAAAAAAAGCAAAAACTGGCATGTGGTAATCTGTTAAAGTGGCTGTGGAACCTGCCAAGGGTTGAGGTGCAGGAGGGGGAGGAGGTGGGGACATTGGTGATGGTAGATGGTTTTGGGCGGAGGGTGCGTGGTTGGAACACTGTAGAACCAAAGCCTACATGAGCATCTTTCAATTAAAAAAAAGGTGGAATCTAAAAAAAATAAAATAAAAAAATAAAGTGGCTGTGGAAATTAACACAGATTTTAATACTAGATTTTGAATAATGGTAAAAAGCACTTAAAATGTAGAAATAGCTTTGTAATATAACAAAGGCTGAAAGAATTTTTAGGTGAATATGAAGACTGGATTGCCTTTAATAGACAGTGTTCTAAAGGAATGCTAAGAAAGGGTTTGGGGAAGTGAGTACCATGATAGGAAGCATGTGACATAGAGAGAAAACATATAACATCTTAAAGAATAAGGTATCATCAGATAGCGGCAATATAATTGTTAAAGGAGCTGCTAGTGAAAGACTCTGAAGGAAATGAGGAGGTTTCTGACAAGTGAAAAAGAATGGTAACCCTTACGCCAAGAGGAGGAAACTTGGCCAAGTACACCAAAAGCGCAGCACATACAAAAATAATCTGAATAATTAGCTATGGAGATTTCAATGCCAGTGCTGCAGGTGCTTCCTGCTCTCTAATTAGATTAATGCAGGAGGAAAGAGATTATTGGGGGCAAAAATCATTAAGTATAAAAGAAAACTGAAGGATTTAAAAATTTCATCTTGTTAAACTGCAAAGGATGCTTATGCCAGCAGTGACCATTAGAGAGCGTGCCTATAAGGAAGGACGTGCATAACTGAGGAGACCAGGCCTCTGCCTTGGGTTTCACTGAACTAGCAGAAGGCAAGAAATAAGATTTCCCAGGGGCCGAGCAATAGTCCAGTGGGTAGGTGTTTGGTTCTGCACGCGGTCGGTCTGGGTTCTATCCCCGGCATCCCATATGGTCCCCGAGCACCGCCAGGAGTAATTCTGAGTGCAGAGTCAGGAGTAACCCTGAGCATTGCCAGGTGTGACCCAAAAGCAAAAATGAGATTTCCCAAGAAAGAGTTCTCTCCTAAAGTCATACATTCCTGTGACAAACACGCAAGAACATAAAATCTTTTTGAGAATATTATGCCAGCAGAACGGCGACCTTAAGACTGAAAGGACAGGTGAAACGAAAAGATTAAAGACCCTCCAAGATTTCCACAGTTAACAGTTGATAAAATTACTCAACTTCAAACCTGGGTTTTAAAAAAGAAAGATGACATCAAGGCCAGAGTTGTAGGTGTAGAGCCAACGTACAAGTACATAAGTAGAAAAGTGATTACAAGGGGTTAGGAACCTGTTTCCCAAAGTGGCTGATCCAGGGTACTGGGTAAAGATAAGGGTTACTAACCTCGGGTGCAAATCAGGCTCTTCCTGTTTTCACTTAAAATTACTCAAGGGCACTGAGTGATCCAGTGGCGGTAGGCCACACTGGGGACTCGTGGGGTTAGAGGGACGGGGAAGTGAATCTACGTAAAAGAAACAGCCTTCCCGTCATCAGGATACAGAGAATTTTGAGGTACTCAATGCACAGCACAATGATAACTAATAATGGTGAATTATGCACTTAAAGCTGCTAAATGAGAACATTTTAAATGTTTTCTATTGTGCATAAAAAAGTACTAGGATGATTTGATGAAAAGTATTAGCTAATGTCTCTGATGGTAATCATTTTGGTGAGATAGAACAACATGTTTATGCCTTATATAATATGTTGATTCTATCTCAGTAAAGCTGCAGAGGGTAAGAAATGGCCCTGTGAAAAAGGAAGAACTGTGGACATCAATGTAATATAATTGTCCGTCACGCTAGTCACGTAAATCTGGGAACAAGAGAGTTATCCATCCATTCTCACTTTCTTCTGACTGAACACTTCCTTCCTCTTCATCATTATCTACTTCATTCAGAGCCTTCTCAACATAAAAATAAAAGCACAACTTGATCATATATATATATATATATATATACACACACACATATACATACTCTGTCACTTCTTTTTGTCATGAGAGTCAGGGGCGCATTGAACCAGGGTCGGCTGCATGCAAGGCAATGCCGTATTCACTGTACTATTTCTCCAGTCCCCTAATGTGCGTTTTAAATTCGACCTTATATTCCAAAAGAACATTCCCTCTCATTGATTGGTCTACTTTTCATAGCAGAAATTAATGAAATTTCCTTTAAACATGGCATTCATAATATTAACATTTTCATGAACTTCAAATACTTGAAAAAGTCAATTCATGGGGTGGAGCAATAATACACAGTGGGGGGGGTGATTTTACACCTAACACCCCATGTGGTCCCTCCTAGGACACTGCAGGAGTAATTCCTGAGCGCAGAGCTGTGAAATAACCCCTGAACATCACCAGGTGTTACCAAAAAAAAAAATATTAAAACAAGCCAGGAAGTTAAGTCAAAACATGAGCACAGATTCCCAGCTCTCCCCAGCGCGAAAAGACTCTGCTGGGTCCACACTGACAGATTAGCACAGTGCTACAGAGCATCCAAAAGTCAGCTCTGAAGCTAACCAGTTCTGGGATTTGGGATGTCACCTAGTCTGGACTTAATTTTTTCGCTGCAAATAAGCATAATAAATATATTCACTTAATTAAATAATCTATTATCACCAATACTATCTTAATATAATCACAAAGTACAATATATACTTAAGTAAAAGTAATCCCAGCTAAACTACAACTTAATATTTGCTGACATTTAACATTTTCCACACTGTCTAACTCCACCTCCAAATCCTGATTTCTCTCTGAGCCGTAACAGAACATACATTACCTGAGGTTCTACTGAGTCACGACATTTCAACTGAGTGACAGAATCCTGATCTACCATAACGTGGGACCTTGAGAGAGGAATCAGAGCCATTGTTACATTTGAAATCCTGCTGAAGGCAAGTCAGTCATATCAGTTTATTTGACTTAATTAAATCTGATCTTACAGGGCGCAGAGAGCGCCACAGGCTTGCACCATCATGTGAAGCTATAAAGAAATAGGAACTGTAAATCATTAATATATATAGTTACTCTGTGACAGGCCCCTTGTTCAGTTCACAGAGTAAAGACACCTTGCTTATATTACATAATTTTACTTTCAAAACTCTATGAGGTGATTTCCATCGCCATATTATAGATCAGTGAACTGAACCCCAGAGATGTGGTAAACAAACAGCTTGAGAGCCATACCCATAAGTGGTCAGGTCAGGACTCAAACTGAATTAAAAACTACAGCCTGTTTTTAGAAATTAACATCAACAATAGATTATATATACCAAATAATGCTGTATTTCTTGACAAAAGATATTTTCATTTAAAATAAAAGCTAACAGGTTTTAATTAAGCTTTTCTCAATCATATAACAACAGATACTTTATGTGGCAATTAAGTTAATTATTAAAAAACATACATTAAATTATAAAACCTACATATAGCACAATAGTATTTTAGTAAATAATAAAGATTTGTCTTTTCACTGAGTAGAAGTTATAGCTAATGTTCTTATTGAAAAGCAAATAAATTGTGATAAACATGCATGCAGAATTCATATTCTATCCATCTGACAACACGTATAATATTAAATAATATAGACACCTGAAAAAATTAAGAATTCTTCCAAATAGCCAGAAATCAGAAAAAGAGAGAGAGAAACTATTTAGTTGAATACTTTACCAGTGCGCCACGAGGAAAGTCAGTAAACAGATCTTTCGCCACAGTCATCAAATGATTTTTTCAACACATCCCGCATCTGGTACGTTCAGAAAGATCTAGATATGTGTTAATAATAAATATTGTTATTCAGAAAATATACATAAAACACATATACACACATATGTATATTTACTCAATCATGAAAGCAAAGTCTATCCAAAGGCATTAAGCATGTAGTTAATACAGGTCACAATTCCTAAACCTGTTTCAGAAGCAATATCCCAAGAGCCACAGGAGATGGGGCCATAGCAACTGTGAATACGGTAATCGTGAATGCCAAAAGCTTTACTGCAATTCAAAGAAATACATTACTAAATTAGACCTGTACAATACACAAATATAACTATAAATAAAAAATAATTTTAGTTAACCTTGCTCTTTGAAAACCCTCTGATCTTTCCATTTGGGCTTGTTTCAAATAAAAGTTGCTTATTTTCACAATCCATTATCATGATGCGATCCAGTTTGAAAACACATTAATCATGTAAGTGATTAAAGATGCGAATTGTTGAGTCATAAACTCCAGAGATTTGAACTGTTGATTACCAAAATTCAGAAGTGCTTACTAAAGAGTTTAGCTGATCTTACTAATAAGTTATGATCAAAAACAATGTAAAGTAAGAGTTTGGGACCATTAAAAAGTGGTATTTCTACATTTAAAATAAATCATGTATTTATCTTTGAGAGATGTACTGAAAAATTCCAATGCAGCAGTGATTCTGTTTACACACTTTTTACTTAGGAAATTTTCATTACAACCCAGACACAGGCTGGAAGGAAATAAAAAAAGAAAACCAAGTCTTCCCACCACCAGCAGATGGCACTCCCTAGCTGAAAGAAATCGCGGAACTGGAAACCGCCCATTTCGACACTGACTCAAATCATAACATGGAGTAATGAAAGCCTTATCAGGAATTCTTCTAGACAACATGAATATAAAGCAATGGTAATTGCTGTTTTAAAGCACTGGAGAATAACAAGAGCCACATACGTAGGTGGCTCAGACGGTGAGAATGAAGTCCCTTAGTTTCAGACTTCGCGAGAGACAAAGTTATGGAATACAGGGCAGAGAACAGAGATGGAGGCAGAAAACTGGACCTAGGGCCAGTTAAGAGATAACGTAAGAGGGGCCCGAGCGACAGCCCAGCGGGTAGGCATTTGCCTTGCACGCGGCTGGCTTCAGGCCGCCCGCCGCCAGGAGTAATTCCTGAGTGCAGAGCCAGGAGTGAACCCCTTGAGCTGCTCGGGTGTGACCCAAAAGGCAAAAAAGAGAGATAACGTAAGAAATTCAACATCTCTTATTTTTTTCTCTTTTTTTTCTTCAAGTTTTGGGCCACCCATATGCTAATCCTAACAGCAGAGCCTGGCAAAGCTACCCGTGTCGCATTTGGTATTTGATATGCCAATTATAGACCGCATTCCCATGACCTGACGTAATGGTTTGAGGCTCTTTATGTTCCTGGAGCAAGCAGATGCCCTTTGGGCTCTTACTAGCATGAGACAGGTCATATGGAGATGTTACCGGGGCCCGCCTCGAGCAAATCGATGATGAATGGGGAAGACAGTGATACAGTGATACAGTGTGGGGGGTCACATCCAACTGTGCTAAGGACTTCAGAGATCACTCCTGGTAGGACTCGGGAACCATATAGAGTGTCAAGAATCGAACCTGGCTGGTGGTGTGTATGTTCAAAGTCCTGTCCACCTGCTTTCTCTGGCCCCAGAAACCCAACTTAGTTTCCTGCTGTGTAAGTAAATATACAATGGTCTACCTATCACCACAGGTACGCGAACCATGGTATGCAAACAGATGAAACCAATATACCATTCTAAAACATCTGAAAATATTATTACAACTTAAATTTTACAGTTCTCTGAAACACATTTCTGGTCTATTCTTACATGTAATAAAGCGTTATCATATGTCACTTATACGAGAAACTTACAGAAAGTATTTCCTAATGCAAGTTTTTGTTTTGTTTCACACCCAGAGGTGCTCAGGGCCTACCTCCTCACTCCCAGCTCAGGGATCACTCCCAGGCTCAGACCATATGGGTTACCATATCAAACCTAGGTTGGATGCATGCAAGGTGAAAATTCAATACTACTGCTCTGGCTCCTCTAATGGAAGCTTTAAGAATTTACTCTTTAGACCAGAGATTTAAGATTTCTCGGCATTACGACTGACCCTGGTTTGATCCCAACGTAGAAGCACCACCAAGAGCACAGAGTCAAGAGAAAGACCTGAACAATGCAATGAGTGACCCGGGCCGGGGGGGCGGGGGAGGGGAAGCTGTTTCATATTTTTAAAACCAAGGCACGGCTGGGGAAGCTACCCCCAGGCTTAGCTGGACTATGGGGCTCCCAGGAGGACAGATGGGTTTTGGGAGTGGGCCCATCACCTCTGGGGGTCCCGAAGCAGCCGCAAATGAGACTCGCCCAATTACACTAGCCGCCACCTTCACTGTCCAGATGCTGACCCATGAGGCCCCTAAGTCGCTTGCAGCCACGTGGTCCATCAAACTAGTGGAAACAGTTATGTCCTTAATGTACTGTATTCTATGACGTGTTGGAAAGTTTGGCGGGAGGGAGAGATAGAGAGTGAGAGAGAAGACATACAGAACCCGCTAAGTAGTTGAGGTGTGGAGGGGTGGGGAGGTGGGGACATTGGTGATGGGAGATGGGTCTGTGGAGGGATGTATGCTGGAACACTGGAGAACCAAAACTCTACATGACATCTTGCAATTGTATGTCTAAAACATTGTAACACAAATTGGGAAAAAAATAAAAGAACAAAATAAATAAATAAAATAAAACCAAGGCAGAGGAAACTGTACAGGGGTTTGCTGGCTTTGCACATGGACAATCGTTCTATCCATGGAACCACAAATGGTCCCTACTTACCATCAGGAGTGATCTAAGCACAGAGCCAGGAGTACGTCCTGAGTACCATTGGAGTGTTGCCCCTAAACAGGGAAACAAAAGCAAAAAACCTTTAAAATGTTTATACACAGAATAAAAGCCTGGGATATAGTCCAGTGATTGAGCACATGCCCAGCATGTGCTACACCTGCCTCGGTCCCTCTTACTGCACAGCTCCTAGAACACCACCTCAGGAATAGTCCTGAGCCCCAGAGTAACACTGGAGCGTGGCCCCACAACTACAAAAAGAGAAAATTAAAAAGCAACAACCAGCCCAGAAAGAAAGTACAGGATCAAAAAGCTTGCTTACATGTGGCCAACTCCAGATTGACACCTGAGCCCCAGAGTGACCCCTAAGCAGAGCCAGGTGGAAGCTCCTGAACACTGCAGGGCGTGGACCCACTCGGCTCCCACCCCACCACAAAAAAGAAAGCAACAAACAGAAACTATTACAGGATTTTAATTTAAAAGGTCTAATTCTTCTGGATAAGCTTAAGGTTTAAATATCATTAAGCCTACTGGAATTCCTCAACAGACAGAGCATAATACTTATCCAAACACCCTACACATCTAGTAAAAAGATTAGGCTTAACTAATCTTGTTGGATGTTTTTCTTTTCTGCAAAATAATCTAACAGCACAACCACTAAACAGAAAATACTACTGAGCACTCTTGAATACATATAAAACTACTAGTGTGCCAGGACTGAGCTAAATTGGGCGGAGTTTCATATCACTGAAATCAGGCAAGTACGGTAAATGGTATTCTTATTTTATTTTATCTTACTTGTTGGGGGGCTACACCAAGAGGTGCTTAGGGCTACTCCCCAGAATGGCCTATGGCTCGGTCGCTCCTCCTGGGCTACTGTTCAGTAAACATGTAGTGCTAGGTACTGAACTCTCATGTGCACAGCATGCACTCCAGTGAGCTATCAATTCTGACCTATATGACCTACTTTTCCTATTTTAAAGATGAGAACATTTAGGCTAAGTGATGTTGGTGTGGGGTCATACAGTAAGCTGCAGGGCAGAAATTCAAAGAAGGTGCTAGTCACCATTGTGCTGCTCTTATGGAAGCTTCACATGCAGATGACCATAGGACAATACTTACTCATCTCTCCAACGTGAAAACAATGTGATGGAAGAGAAACAACACAAAGATCATCCTCCGTGACACAGCAACTACTACTGTCTCCAGGGCAAATCAGACTGGATGGAGGCGGTTTACTTCAAGCCTGAGCTCTCCCTCCAACATGCATCTTGCTGGCTTGTATTTCTGCTCTCCTGTTTCTTCTCTGTAGAATTTCTGCTTCCTCTTGAACACACACTTCTCCCTCTCTTGCTCCTCTTGCTTAATAAGTTTCAATAAAAACTATCTTTAGGGCTGGAGCATTACATGTCCAGCCCATCTGATTTTCGATGCCTTGGCAAACAAGACAGCATCCTGGTTCTGTAATGTGATTTGGGAGACCACCGCTGTACTAGGGCTGTTACCGACTGGAGCACGGGATGTCAAAAGATCACGCGGCCACCCACCTACAATATGGTCAGACTTTTGTCAAGACCCTGAAGAAACGGTTTGAGGCTCTTCATATTCCTGAATCAACCAGATGCCATTGGGCTACATTGGCACATGATAGGTCCAATGGAAATGTTACTGGCGCCCGCTCGAAAGCAAATCGATGAATAACGGATTCAAGTGATCAAGGGGGTTGGAACAATAGCACAGCGCAGGTCAGGCGTTTGCCTTGCATGCGGCCAATCTGTGTTTGATCCCCACTGTCCCATATGGTCCCTTGAGCTCTGTAGGACTGATCCTAGCCTCAGAGGTCTGAGTAATAACAATTCACCAGGTGCGCCCCCAAAATCAAAAGAAAAATTTGTGCTGACAGAAGAGAAAAACCACTCCATTTACTCTTACTGTGATTCTACAGTGAACAAGTTTAACGCTCATTACTCACCCTTCATGATAGACAATCTCCTTTTCTCAAGATAGGCAATGTCTGGTTTCTGCCTCTTCCATTTTCTCCTCTCAGAGCTTTTTCTGGGAGTTCCACTCGTACTAATGCTCTATTCTTTGATTTGTGTATTTCATGACGACGCATCTATGTAGAAGAAAAAATATTTACAAGGATGTTACAAGAACAAAACAACTTGTCTACTCAGACAGTGGGACCATTTCACTCCGCTCATTTTGTAATTATTTTTTCTGGATCCTATATTTGTAAGTATTTACAGCCATGTTTTACATATTCTAAAATGACTTTAAACAATCGAACCAGATGAAGTAAAAATAATATATACTTTTGTCTCTGCTTACATAAGTTTGAAAATTTTTATAGAGAAAAAACTCAAGCCCTACTTTTGAGAATCATTATTTAATGAGTCGCATGATCTCAAAGGGTGGCAGGAAAAAGTTTCACGCTTGAGGCCAGGCTGAACTTAGGACACAGACCACCAAGCCAGCCAGGTATGGCCCCCCCCAAACCCAAAACCTATACATGAATGTTTTTAGTTTCGCCCTAGAAGATAGGGAACATTCCAAATAATGAAAAACAGTATGAATTGGGCTAAACTGTAGAAATACAAATCTGTCATGTTTAAGGAATAAATTACTACATTGACACAACCGGTATGTTTGTATAAGAAAAAGAACAAATAGAGACGTCTTCAGACAGGAAAGGAGAACTGAAGTATATGGAAAATTATTGGAAAGATTTGAATGGAAATCAAATTCACCTAAGAAAATTCTAATATTCACCACTATTCCTAGGCAAAATCAGTACATCCATGTAATATGCTTTATACAAACAAAAGTTAAATGAAATACAATTGAACAACTTCAAGGAAGTATCTCAATCTTTCAATTTGAAGGTTAAAAGTCAAATATCAAATGCAAGATTGAACAAATGACTTTAATTTCTGATAGTAAACTTACCAGGATCTTCAGAGTAGCCCGATGTGCACTGTTAGATTCATGTACAGTATTCTATTTAAAAAAAAAAAAAAACAAAAATACAAACTTTCCTTAAAATATTAGTATGTACTGAATTTTAAAGTCAAAATACTTTGTTTCAATGACTAAACATGGATTCCAAATTTTAGGTAATGATTTTCCTTTCTATAAATTAGTATTCTCAATTTAAATACTGATATGAATAACTTAATATTTCAAAAATTAATTTTAGTTATCTTAGAGAAAAAAATTTCACTTAGCAGTTATACAGTAAAATAATCACTAAAATAGGTAGTATGTTATTCAAGATGCATACATTTAACTAAAATTGTGGCTCTCAAATTATATTTAAATGAACTCTAAAAATTCCTAAAAGTAGCTTTGTGATTGCTACAAAGAAGAATAATTTGTGTCTGGCAGAACACCCTAAGCACAGAGTCTATCAAATGAGAGAGGGCACTGCATAATTTTATAACCTGTGAGCACTTTTACAACTGAAAAGGCACTAAACCAACAGTGGACGAACCCTCAGGATGCCCATTATATCCTACTCTAAGACACACAGAACAGCCCTTGAATTGAGCAATGAACAATCCACCTAGCTCAAGGAAGCAGCCCTGCAATCTGGGTCTTCCTAAAGTGACCTCTGTCATAGTTATAAACAGATCAGATAAAGTAAGAAATTAAAGTAAGTTGGAAGTTTAAGCATCTCCAAGAGAAATATAGAAAACTGAGTCAAGAAAATAGCTTTTTAATGTACTAAAACTAAACTTTTTAGCCAACGGTTTACATTTAGGGCTCAAGGCTTTCTACACTAAACTACTACTCCTTTCTTCATATTCATTTCAAAGTATAATATATATGACTTTGAAATATTTTTAATAATTAAAATAAAATTCAGAACATATTCTCATGGGAGAAAATTTATTCCAATAATAGTATCACTGTTTAAAACAGCCTTCTGGCCAGATTTGTCCATGGTGTAAGCCTGCTTCAACCTCTGGGGAAAGGCAGCTGGGGCAGGGAAGGCCAATATGACAGAGACAGGGTAAATGACCACTGAATACGCAACCGCGTAGAACAGGTAAAAGGAACAAACATGGTCACCTCTCAGTATCTGCATTGCAAACCATGCCCAAGGAGAGAGAGAGAGAGAGAGAGAGAGAGAGAGAGAGAGAGAGAGAGAGAGAGAGAGAGAGAGAGAGAGAGAGAGAGATGGGCAGAAGGACAGTGGCTGCCATAGAGACAGGCTGGGGGGTGGGAAGGTTGCAGGAGGGCAAAGGGACACATTGGAGGTGGGGAACGGGCACTGGTGAAGTGAGTGTTGGAACATTGTGTGCCTGAAACCTGAATCAAGAATAGTCCCTTCTAACCGTATAGCACTGGGTGATTAAATAAAATTTAAAAAATTTAAATAATAAAACTTCCTTCAAGTTAAAACTGTGTTAAAGGCACCTCTACAAATCAATTCTAAATAAAATTATTTCATTACTTCCATCAAAACCATATTATTCAGCTTTATCTCTCTTCCCTCCTTTATCAGTCATTCTAAATAACATGTAAGTACTTTCAAGTTTTGTTTACTTTCCAAATGTTTTTCCAGTTATGGGTATCATAAAGCAGTAGATGAGGAAGGTTCTAAATGTAATTTCAAATGATGGTTTTCAATTAAAACTATAGAAACAGCAGATATCAGAATAAATATTGAACTTCAAAGTAACTACCTAAGGTAAGATTTAAGTTATCACATGCTTTTTCTCCTTAGAATCACACCTTGTAACAGCTGGATTCTATTTGGATGCATGAAAGCAATCTAAACATAGAGAAATCCCATGTCGCTTCCAAAGTCTGTCAGCCTGCACATGGCTGCTATGATCTGTTACAACCCAGAATTGAACCCACAAGGGATAAGCAACCCCGATCGAAACTAGCCCTGAATAGTCACTCTACAACAGAAATAAGAAGCACTTAAGTCTCATGGTGCAAACTAAAGTATCAGGCTGCAAAATGCCATCAGGGCAGGAGCCAGGGGTCACATGTCCTAGACATTGCCACAAGTGGGAAGAGAATCTCTGTACTGAAATTTAAGCACCTGTGGAGGTGAACAACGAATACTCAAGGAGTAAGAACACAAGCATTGACCATTTTTTTCCAGCCCAAAGTGTGAGTCACTGAATTATGGTAATATTGCTTACATGGAAAGATTATTTTTTTTAAAAACTTCCCACAAAACAGACTTAGGGGTTATTGTTGTTGAGCCTCAAATGAGCGGGGGGGGATAGCACAGCAGGTAGGGCGCCTGCCTTTGCCAAGCGGTCGACCGGTTCGATTCCCAGTATCCCATATGGTCCCCTCGAGCGCCGCTGAGTAACTCCGAGTTTAGAGTCAAGAGTAGCCCTGAGCATCACCGGATGCGACCTAAAAAGAAAAAAAAATAAGTTCTTCTGAGTTCTTCTCAATGTGGAAATGGTGGAGATGGAGGAATTTTGAATTAATAAAACCTTTATGAAATCCTGTGGTGGGGAGAGAGAGAGAGAGAGAGAGAGAGAGAGAGAGAGAGAGAGAGAGTACCTGCCATAAAGGCAAGGGGTTTGAAGGAGTGAAACAGGTGAACACTCGTCATGGGAAGGACAGAAGGGGGGGGATGGTTACTGAACATTGTAAGACTGAAACATTTTTACTAAACAACTCTTGTAAATGTGTATCTCTACTATGATTCAATAATATATAAATTTATAACACATTGGGTATAAAGTCTAAAAATAAATAAATTCCCTTTCTCCAAAGGGGAAGTAGAGGCCAGATCTACAACATGTATATTCTAAAAACGCCTCCACGGAATTCCATTCTCCCCACCGAGAGCTTGAGAGCCCTGCTCCACCACATCAGAGCACCCTTCTCCAATCCACGGCCAGATCCTCTGCCTTCTCCACTGGACTAATGTTCCTCCATTAGCCTAGTGACACTCACATCCCATTCTCTTGCTCATCTAATATGTTTTCTTCTTCTTTGCTTCAGTAAGCTTTCCTTCCTCCTCCAGTACTGTAACGGTTCACTTGACTAATGACATCTAGAATAATAACTCAGAGTCAATTTTCAAACTACAATAAGATTAAAAACTAAGAATCATCAGAGAGGAACAAATAGCATATACGAAACAAATTTTAAAATTCAGAATTAGAAACAAAGCACAATGTGAGTTGACCAGCAGGTTGCAGAAATACTTGATTATTTTGCTATACGATAAACAGAAAGCTGATACTGATAACTACAGTAAGTGTTCAAGCCAATATTTACATACTGGAAGAACTCAAGGAGTGTAGAAATTATGACCTTATGAAAAAATGACCTTGTATCAGGAGGTCTTGTCAAAGGTGGAAATTATCACAAACGTGGGAGTCAGAGGCTAGGTAAGACATGCACAGAACAGTGTGCTAACAATTATCGGAAGGTGGCCTAATACCAACCCAGAACTGGAGCATCAAATACAGGCAAAAAGATACACATGACAACTTTTTAATGTATGTTCTGTAATCCATAGTCTGGAAGGGAAGGAAAAGAGAAAGAGAGAGAGAGAGAGAGAGGGAAAAGAATAAAGAACCTGCCATGGAGGCAGGCTGGGGAAGAGGAAGGGAACCGTGGGACGCTGGTGGTGGGAGATGGGCACTGGTGGAAGGGGTTGGGTGCTGGAACACTGTATGACCAAAACCCAAATATGAACTTTTCTTTTAATTGTATATCTTGTAATTGTATATCTCACAGTGGTATAATAAAATACTTAAAAAATAAATAAAAATGAAACAAGAACTGGCAGGAAATAAGAAACACTGCCACAGAGAGATCCAAAACCCATAGGGTATAAAAAAAAAAAGAAATTATGACCTAAACAGGAGAGTTAGGGTGGTGATTATTAGAACTGTCATCCATATATAAACTCACAGTTAACTAAGAAACACTTGAATGCTAACAAACAAATGCAGGAAGAAAAGAATAAACGATTCTTTTATAAGCATGCTAACACTTAAAAATCACTACCAGATACAACATGCTACCTTAAAACAAAGGTGGTTAAAATTTTAGATGACTCATGAGTTATGAAATTTCTGAATTCATATTTTTCACAACATACAAAATGAAGATGATTATACATTTTAGATTGGAATTGCAAATTATTTGGTCAACATTTTCTTCTTTTTCTTTTTTGAGAGGGAGACTATAGCTGGTGGTGCCTTGTTTTCTCCTGGCTCTACCCTCAGGGATCATACCTGGAGTGGTCTTGAGAGACTAAATGGAGACCACATCTGGGGTGCAGGAACTGAACCCAGATTGCCTGAGAGCAAGGCAAGCATCCTACACGCCTACACTGTCTCTTGGACCCTTCATCAACACTCCTAAGACAGCAATGCTAAAAACAAAGCTAAATATCAACAAAGTTAGAAAAGATCTATTATCTCCATGAACAGTAGGAAAAGAAGACCTTTAAAAGGTACTTCCAAGATAAAGAAATAAGACCTTAAAAGATAACTTAAAGATAGAGAAATAACTCTGGGTGCCTAAGTCCCCAAGCACCAATGGGTCCTCCAAAAGCCCCCCTAGACCTCCTGAGTAGACTTATGAGGTCCAAATATACAAAATTAAATAGATAAAAGGAAGGTTCACAACCCCCTATTCCAGAATATTTTCATACACCTAACTATAAAACTTTTCACCTCACCTTTTACTCCAAATTATCCTAAAATACTTTATTCTTTTCTGTAATTTAATATATACATATATTATGTGTAATTTATTATACGTATATTAATATATATTAATATTTTCTGCTGTAACAAAAATGCTAGTTTTTCTCAGAGTTTGCCCTCAATCCTTCCTGTGTCAAGCACTTTCATTCTGTCAACATGGTATCTAATTTCTGGCTTTATAATCCAGCAAAGATTAAATACATACAAGCTAGAGGACAACATTTAAGTTTTATTACCATGAGGTGGTTGGATTACCGTCCTAAGCATTTCAAGCTTAACACTGAGCTGTCCTTTCCCCTCCCACAGGGAGTCTAGGTTATTTAAATTCGGTACCATTCCACTGCTAATGGGGCGCTGCTCATCCTAAACCTTTGCACAGCCATAGCTCTCTGTCTCCTAGCCAGCCATATGACCCAGGCACTGTGACTTACAGAGTCAGCCTCTGATGACTTTGGGTTTATATTATAAATGAAATGTTCTTTTCTCCTTCCTTTATGTCCGTTACACTTTTATGTTAGAGCAAAGTCCTTTGTAGTCAGAGGAAGTTGGTTCAGGCTATGCCCTGTGATAGAGGAGCTAATTAACTCTGAAATGTTTACTCTGGGCATCCATATTTCACCTGACTTAACCTCAGTTGCCCTTAGATTATCTTTGTTCCTTACACCTAAAAGAAGGTTCCCATCATGGACTTGGATGGACCCAGAGGTTGTGAGGCAAGATACTCAGCCTGTCAAGAGCATAGTAATGGAACAAACCTCCTTAAATGGACCCAAGGAAACGTTAACTGATGTGACCTTATTGGGGTTAGAAAAAAATACCATGGCTTGAGGACTGTAGCCAGGAATATACAGCAAGATCGTCCCAGGAAAGCCACTCGCAACCTGAGTCCAGAAAAACCATTTTAGGCTTAATCCAGGGTGTAGATAACAGTCTACAACTCTTACTGTGTTTATACAAAACGACTAGAAGTATTATTAAAAAGTAAATGTAATATTGCTATTTACCACCAAAGGAAAGGAGAAACAATATATCCTTAGCTGGAATTCCGCTCTTGTTCTGGGCAGGTCATTAACCTTAGGGCAAGATTCCACCCCTAAGGAGTGGCCTGCAAGTGTACCCAAAAAGAAGAGGATTTTACACCTGCTCATTGTTTCAGGCTCAAAGTTCTATCACCTCTTTTACCCAATCCCAACCCATCACTAGGGCCTCTATAACTAGCCGAATTGACTTGAATTAAATGGTCACTGATTACCAGCAAGCCTGTGGTCCCATTCTGGCCCCTCAATATACCAGGGGACCCCCAGAACCCGAGCAAATGGTGCTGATGATGACAGTCCAGGTTTTAGGAAGTAAGGAGCACAAAAAGTTAAATCATACCGAGTTACATTCTAGAATTCACTTAGGTACTGGTTCTAAGCCACATAACTCTTGATCCTCTAATTATTCCATAAAGTATTTACTATTTATCACACATTTTAAAGTTGAGAGAACTTTAAGGGTGGGGGTGGGGGAAGCAACTATGAAAGTCACATTGTAAGTGGCCATTAAGCGCGGTCGTAAAAACCATTACTCCATTTTGGTTTGGGCCACACCCAGTGCTGAGGACTATTCCTGGATCAGTGGTTGGGGGAATCACTCCCAGCAGTGGTCATGGAATCATGGCTGGAGCCCAGGGACCAAGCCCAGGCTCCAGCACCAAAGTGTGCGCCCAACCCTGCCCACCATCTCCTAGCCTCCAGGTGCCACCTAAAAGACGCGGAAGAGAAGTGAAGCCCAAAACAAGCCCACATATTATGGTCAGTTCATATTCATCATGGCCTATCCCAAGCCTGATAGTCCCCACATGGTGTTTCAGGAGGCAGAGACCTACCCGCGATCCTCCACTACACGCCTGAGGTTCAATGCACTCAGGTCCTGCAGTGCCCGGGCTGTCCAGGCCACCCAGTAGTACTAGGGGTCTCCAGGGACACACACTCTGGATCCTTGGCATGTAAGAGGCCATGTGGTGCTGGCTACAGAGCTAGTTTCAGCTTACTAGACACCCTAACCACTGTATTCTAATCTGCTAGTATACTCTTAATACACAAACCTAGAAATATCTCTAATGCCCACAACTAATAAAAGGATAAATAAATATGGTACAGCCACACAACAGAGTGGCATTTGGCACAAAAATTAAGTACTGCCACATGCATACATACATACATGTAATGGCGGCCAGGGATTGAAAAGGTTTGGAGCACACGTGACAGCATGTCGTAGAACCTGAATCGGCATGGTTCCCAAACACTGCAGGGAATGGCCCCCAAGTCCAGACTCAAAGCTGCTTGATCCAGTAATAAACCAATGGGAACAAAAAAAGCCAAGTAATGGGCTTTGATAATGTACACTCAAAGAATATGTCCAAAAACCTCTCAATCATACTTGCTTCCCTTTTATTCGACCTTGGTCACACCTGGTGGTGCTCAGATTACCTCCTGGCAGGGCTCGGGACCACATGGGGTGCTGGGATCAAACCCAGAAGGACATGCAGGCAAGTATGCTACCAGTTGACCATCGCTTCCGCCCAAGACTTTTACACTTTAACACAGGAACCACCTCTGCACTGAAAAGTGTTCTCCTAAACAGCAGATGGGGATTATATTTTTATTAGCCAAGGATCAGGCTTTGTGTTCCAACATGAAAATTATGTTCCACTCTAGATACCAGTTAGGTTTCTCTTAGTTTACAAATGGAAATGTGGAGATGTAAAATATCTGGAAGTGAATACTAAGAAGTTAAATAAAAAATCGCTTACTCAAAACAAAATCTACGCCTATTTGAAGAAAATCTAAACACCAAGTTTCTTTATTGGTAAAACTGGTCCCTACTTATTTCTTCGTCTATTTCAGCATTACAGAATCTCATTCCTGGAAGTGAGGATTCTCTGCCTTGGCTTTCATTAGTCTTTCTCCTAGTTTCTCCTATTCCCGTCTTCCTTTCTGTGCGGACCCTTTTAATTGCTCATTCCATTATAATCTTAGATCTTTACCAGTTCTATATCCCAGTCCTGTCTTCACTAGACACCCTCTCTTCATCCAATTCTTTCTTCCGAGAATTTACCATGGGCCAGGCACAAAGGTCTGCATTAGCTATGAGTATCAAATTACACATGAATACTTAGCGCAGTTATTTGTTTCAGTGCCAGATACCAGTGTGGGAAAGTGCCTGGGCTTCCAGAGTAGGGGTTAGGAAAGAAAGGGCCTCCGTAGTACTAAGTAGGCCAGACCTTTCCAGAGATTCTTGAGCGAACAGGCATGCAGTCTGATTCTCTCAGGTCCTGCGGCACCCAGGACTGACCAGGCACTGGCATAACAGTAAACAAGTTCTCGGGTGCTAGTTTCTGATCACCTTGAGGAGTTTTTATCGCCCCGCGGTGATGTCATCCATAAATGGGTGACATCACCATGGGATGCTGAAAAGCTAGGAGTGCTCAGCAAAGCCAGGGAGCAAGCTCCAGGCACTAGCTTTCTCAGCAAAGCTAGAGTACTCCAGGCACCCAACATCGTAAGTGCAAATGAGTCCCAAACCTGTTTTGGGACTCATTTTTAACTGCCTTTGTGCAAATCTCCAATACAGTAGAGTCAAAATATTACTTAATTTCTCTGCCCATCCATACCAACCTCCTCAATGGTTAGTTCAAAATGACTGCTGAACTCATTCACAACAGTTTTTAGAAATAATTCTGTTGCCAGAATCTGGAAACATCGGGAGTACCTGAGAACTGATGTACCTAATAAAGAAACTGTGGTACATCTACACAATGGAATACTACGCAGTTGTTAGGAAAAACAAAAATTATGAAATTTGCCTATAATGGACATGTAGGGGATCATGCTGAGTGCAATTAGCCAGAGGGAAAAGGACAGATATAGAATGACTGCATTTATTTCCGGATATAAAAAAAAAAGCATGATACCACATCCAAGATCAGGGACAAAAATTGATGGATTAGGAGGTCTTCAGTGGGTAGAACCTACTGCAGATGTGTAGCCGAGCTTAGCAATACAGAGAAAGGAACAGTGTACTAATAATTATTGTAAATGATCATACCAGCGTAGAACTGAGCATTGAAAGTAGGCAAAAGGATATATATAACCTCTAGCTGCATGTGTATTGCAAGCCACAATGTGTGTGTGTGTGTGTGTGTGTGTGAGAGAGAGAGAGAGAGAGAGAGAGAGAGAGGTCAAAATTGCCTTGCCATAGATGCAGGCTGGGGGGGGAGAAATCAGGGACATTAGTGGTGAAATGGGCACTGTGGAGTGGAGGGTGCTAGAACACTGTATGACTGAAACCCAACTATGAGCACTTTGCAAACTGTATATCTCACAGTGGTATAATTAAAAATTTAAATGACTGCTGAAGAGTGACTTAAAACTTACTCTGCTGAAGAAAGACTTAAAACTTACTCTGCATAGTGCAAGGAGAGTTTACTCCAGACCCCCTCACCCACCCACCCACCCCAAATAAGTAAAAGAAGGAAAAGGGAAGAAACTTAATCTAGGTAGAGTAAAAAAGACATTAATTACCAAATACATTATAAAGGTCGGTTTGATTTAGATTTGAGAGCATGAGAGACTTGTTTTAAACAAGAGGGAAAGAAAGGCTGCCGCCCCCACCGCCCCCCCCAATGGAACACTCTTCTTAAACATACAGAAACAAGAGCTGTCGCAAATGTTTTCTGTCTAGTGGAGAACGGATCACAAAAGAACAGGGCTGCAGAGTTCAGGGTCAAAGGCCTGGGGCTAGCATTGAACTTCTCTGCCCCAGGGTGCACTGAGCTCAGCTACTGTGGCACCAAAACACAGCAAGAGAAGCCGTGAAGGGTTTGCAAACACTGGCCTCCATCGATCCAACCCGGTATAAAACCAATAATCGGATTTCATTTTTTTTTTTTTTGCTTTGGGTCACACCGCGATGCCTAGGGCTACTCTGGCTCTGCACTCATGGGAATTACTCCTGGCAGTACCGGGGACCATATGGGATGCCCCGGGATCGAACCTGGCCGCGGTCGGGCTGAGTGCAAGGCAAACGCCTACACGCTGGGCTATCCTTGCTACTGCTCTGGCCCTTGTCGTTTTCTGCGGCAAGCAATGCACCTTCATTTTTCTTTTATAAAACTCTTACCCGGTCAGTACTCTACTGTGGGAGGGGGTGGAGGCACAGTGCTCAACCTTTATTTTCCTTTTTTAAAGATCTAAATGTCGCCCTCCCATCTACCAAGCCTGCCCACCCACCTACACAGAGCACACATTGCATTTATTCTGGGATCCTTAGCCCAGACTAGCCTGCAGATATTTTTTGTCTTTCCTCTTCTCTTTCACCTTAGTTCAATCATTCTACGCCTTTGCTAGGAAAAGCCCAAATTCGACCTGTCTCTCTCCTCCACCTGTTAACTCCTCCACTCGCTCCCCAAAACTCACTCATGCAGCTCTTCCAGACAAACTGTTTCCCTCACATCCCTTCCAGTCCCCCAAACACCGGGACAGTCCGCCTCCTCCAGCTAAACTGCAATTTCTTTGCAAGTCGCTCCAATTCCAAGCTCTGAGCCGAGCAGTAACACACACTCGAGGTGTTTAGGACAAGAAGTGCGCCAGCCACTCAGCACCTCGCATCCGCCGCCCAACACCCAGAGACCCCGCACCCACCCCGACACGCACAGGTAGCCGCACCCGCCACCAGACACGAGCGCGCGCCAGACACGCACAGACCTGCACCCGCCACCCGACACGCAGAGACACACACGCGCGACATGCAGACACCCGCACCGGCAGCCAGACAGACACGGACACCTGCACTCAGCACGCGTCCTGAGCGCGATACTCGCCCCGCGCTTCCGGGGTCGCAGGCAGCCTCCTCCCCGCGCCTGATCCCTCGGCCACAAACGGGGCAGCCGAAACCGTTTTCCCTGCTCGGAAGCGCGCCGGTCCGGGGCTCAGCGGGCTGCAGGCCTCCGCGCCGCCTCCCCGCCTGGCTGTGTCTCTGCTGCTGCCTCCTCCGCAACGAAATTTGGAATCAAGAACCGCCGGACCCGCCACGGATGAACTCAGCCACTCACTTCCGGGCTGTTGCCCTGGCGATCGAAGCCCCGCCCCAAGCCCTGCGTACCTGGCGAGGCCAGTGCGCGCAGGCTCTCCCAAGGCCTGGCAGTGTTGGGGGGTGAAAACGTGTCTGGGCCGTACAAATCAGTGTTTTCTCCTTCTCTCTCGTCCTGTCTTTTATATAAGTTTGTTCTGGATGAAATTGGCTTTCTTTAACTAACAATAAAAGCCCTATCTAGTGTGTCCTGGCTTCTCCTGAATTCCTTCAGGACTCCTATTTTGTAACCTGGAAGTATACTTCGAATTAAAATAAACAGAAAATACTGATTCAGAATTTGGTGTGTCAAGGAATTCGGTCACTATCACTCATTTGAATTTTGCAAAATTCAGAGATAGGTAGCTAAAGTGAGACCAGAGTGATAATACTGCTAGGTTTGGAAGATTAAATATTTCACTCTAAGAAAACTGCAGCCATACCAGGCTCACATATATCTCACTTGCTTTTAATGCTTTAACCAAAACTGTCTGTTACCACTCACCAACGTGCCAGACCGTGCCAGCCTCAGGGTCTCAGTGTTCAGAAGAATGCTGAGTAATAATAGCATAGTTATAGCCATCAAAGTCACACGTAGAATTGAAGCTGATAGCACTAAGAACTAAGCTTGCTTATTTAATTTATGCTACTGGAATGTGTGAATTCGCTCAGAAAAGCTGTGAGACAAGCATGAGGAAGGGCTAGGACATTCCCTGCAGAGAGCTTTGCTTGTATATATGTGGGCAAGTTCAAGAGAAACAAGTGCAGTGGGTGGGGCATTTTAGACACTGGTGGATAGTCGGGTGTCAGAGAGACTGTCCAGAGACCGAAACCAGACACTTAACACCTCTCCTGTAGACCATATATTGAGGATTGGCCAGGACATTTCATTTGAAACTAGGTTGATTCACTCAATAAAACGATACTTTGCTCCAATAAATTTGGACAATCTCCTAGTCTCTAATTTTCTGTTAAGACACATCAATGTGTGTATAAGTAATAGATATCTTAACACTTCTCCATGTGGGAGAAAAGGCTTCTAATAAGTCCCACTGTGAGAAAGTTCACATGGCCTGCATATTCAACAGCAAATCAATATAATCATCATTTGCATAGTATCAAGTCCCTGCTCCTTTCTGAATTACTTTAAGTTTTTTTCTTTTTTGTCACACCCGCCTGGCTCTGCGCTTAGGAATTACCTCTTCTCCTGGCGGTGCTCAGGGACCATACATGGGATGCCGGGATCGAACCCGGCTAGCATAGGCCGGCTGCATGCAAGGCAAACGTGTTGGGCTGTTGCAGGATTCTAAGAGCCTCTGCATCTGCCCTGGATTGCCTCCCTGCAGGTCACTTCATAGATAAGTGAGGTAGTCTAAAATGTGGCAGTTATCCTGACCATGCATTCTGTACTGGCTGGTATAAATATTCTCTCATGCTACCACAATCATCGCGGACTAGCTAGATCTTACCAGCATATTTGCCTGGCCACATTGGATTCTAATAATTAGACCAGAGAGAAATGTTATGTCCAAGCAAGCAAGCATGGCTCCCCTGATAACTCAAATGCAACTAAAATAAACTACCGCGAAGTAGACGAGACTTCCAGGGAAGTCTTGTGAAATATTTAGAACTGGTATTAGTATTAATCTTTGGTACAGAGACATGCCATCTCAGAAACCCCCTCTTACCCTATAAAGGCATTTTCAGGCAGATCTTGGCTCAAAACATTAGCATACATTTGGGCTTCAGGTGAGGTGCTGGCATAAATCACGCAAGGCAATTTGACTCCTTCCTAAGCTTCCCCATAATAGTGGGAGGTCTGAGTTGCAGGGGCTATAAAACCAGCCTGCTTTCTCTCTCTCTCTCTGGGCCTCTTTTTTTTTTCTCGCTTCGTTTCTTTGTGAGCTCGCACTGCCTTGGGAGTCTGTCTTTTCTCCCCTTTATACAGGCCTTAACACGAGGTGGCTGCCATCTTGGCCTACAAGTGTCTGGGGTTCTAGCTGGGAATCCTAAGCACCGGTTTTTCCTATTGCTGATTTGTCTGCCTGAACCTGTGATTAGTAAAGCCTTAAAACTGCATCGGATTCCTGAGTCTTCATCCATTCACCGCTGCTTCGGAGGTAGAAGGGAACCGCCCCGGCACTGTCGAGGGCCCCGATGATGCCCCCCGACCTAGGCTATCACCCGGTCCCTGAATTACTTTTTAAAACTTGACAAAACCCTAACCCTGGCTTCCCAGCACATGCTATGTGCTTGAAATCTTGCAGCTGAAACTGGCAGAACAAAATGCCCAATAATGCTGAGTTTTATCTATTTAATTAATTATTTATTTATTTATTTAATTTTGCTTTTTGGGTCACACCCGCGATGCTAAGGGGTTACTCCTGGCTTTTCACTCAGCAATTAATTCTGGGGTGCCCTGGGACCCATGGGATGCCGGGTGAACTTAACCCAAGTCATCAGCATACAAGGCAAACACCACCACTATACTATGTTCCAGCCCGATAAGCTGACTTTAAATTCATGATTACTAATTTTAAGTGAGACCCCAAAGAAACCTGAAAATGATGACATTCTTGCCTGTTTAGCTGTTTCTTCTACCTGCGTAATTAATAGTAGTCATAGCACTTCTTTTCTATCCTTGACTCAGCAATGATCTTGCTTCTTCATTGATATTGCACATCAGATTGAATAAAGCAAGCTTCCATAAGCTTCCCACTTAATCTCCAGTCAGCATCCTTACCTATCCACAAACCTGCCTTCCTGAAACTCAACAAAGCTTAAATGCAAGAATCATGAAAAAACATTGCAATCATTAAGTTAGCAAAATATAGTTCAAAGGCTCAGAAATAGTGATACATAAATATTTTAGAAAACAACCAGAAGGAAAAGATATTACATATGGAATGAAAATAAAGATAACATGATTGTTTTCATTAAAATGCTATCAGGAGAGGGTTTAAAGACTAGAGCACATGGTTTGTATAAAGGAGGCCCAGGTTCTATCTCTAGTTTTACCTGGTACCTCAAGGAATGAGCCCTGACACCATGCCCATAGCAGCCTTGCATAGGCAGGTATGGCCCCAAACAAAAACAAAACAAAATATTGCAGCCATACAACAATGGGAACATCTTAAATGTATTGAAAAAATAAACCTGGCAACCTAGCATTCTATATCTT
>JAJIBD010033343.1:0-25148 GCA_021461705.1 Cryptotis parvus | reverse complement strand
AATTGTCATTTAAAACATCAAGTATGGGGCCAGAGCGATAGTCCAGTGGGTAGGGCGCTCTAGACACACAAATTCCAACCTAAAGTCGACCCCGTTATCCCATATGGTCCCCTGCAATCGCCAGGAGTAATTCCTGAGTGCAGAGCCAGTAGTAACCGAGCATTGCCTAGTGCACTCCAAAAAAAAAAAAGCAAAAAAAAAAAAATTTCAAGTATGTGGTAATCAGTTAAAGGGGACAGTGAACCTAAGCCAAGTGGTTGAGGTGCAGTAGGGGGAGGGAGGTGGGTGTGACACTGGTGATGGGAGATGGGTTTGGGCGTGAGGGGAAAAGCGTGTTGGAACACTGTAGAACCAAAGCTCTACATGAGCATCTTTCAATTAAAAAAAAAGGTGGAATCTAAAAAATAAAATAAAATAAAAAATAAAGTGGTTGTGGAAATTCAACAAGATTTTAATACTAGATTTTGAATAATGGTAAAAGCACTTAAAAATGTAGAAATAGCTTTGAATATAACAGTGGCTGAAAGAATTTTTAGGTGAATATGAAGACTGGATTGCCTTTAATAGACAGTGTTCTAGAGGGATGCAAAGAAAGGGTTTGGGGGAAGTGAGTACTCATGATAGGAAGCATGTGACATAGAGAAAACATATAACATCTTAAAGAATAAGGTATCATCAGATAGCGGCAATATAATTGTTAAAGGAGCTGCTAGTGAAAGACTCTGAAGGAAATGAGGAGTGTTTCTGACAAGTGAAAGAATGGTAACCCTTACGCCAAGAGGAGTGAAATCCTGGGCTGGGCCACGTAAAAGCAGCACATACAAAAATAATCTGAATAATTAGCTATGGAGATTTCCACCAGAAGCTGCAGGTGCTTCCTGCTCTAATTAGAGCTAAATGCAGGAGGAAAAGAGATTATTGGGGGGGCAAAATCATTAAGTATAAAAGAAAACTGAAGGATTTAAAAAATTCTCATCTTGTTAAACTGCAAAGGATGCTTATGCCAGCAGTGACCATTAGGAGAGCGTGGCTCATATGGAAGGGACGCATAACTGGGGAGACTAGGCTCTGCCTAGGGCCTCCCCTTACTGAACTAGCAGAAGGCAACAGAAATAAGATTTCCCAGGGCCGGAGCAATAGTCCAGTGGGTAGGGTGCTTGCCTTGCACGTGCCGGCCTTGGGTTCTCCATCCTCGGCATCCCATATGGTCCCCTCGAGCACCGCCAGGAGTAACTCCCTGAGTGCAGAGTCAGGAGTAACTCCTGAGTACTGCTGGGTGTGACCCAAAAAGCAAAAAAGAAAAAATGAGATTTCCCAAGAAAGAAGTTCTTCCTAAAGTCATACATTCCTGTGACAAACACGAGAACATAAAATCTCGAGAATATTAGTGCCAGCAGAAATCCTATGACCTTAAGACTGAAAGGGACAGGTGAAACGGAAAGATTAAAGGGCCCCCCCCAAGATTTCCACAGTTAACAGTTGATAAAATTACTCAACTCCAAAACCTGGGTTTTAAAAAAAAGGAGAAAAGATGACATCAAGGTCAGAGTTGTAGGTGTAGAGCCAACGCATAAGTACATAAGTAGAAAAGTGATTACAAGGGGTTAGAAACCCTGTTTCCAAAGTGGTTGATCCAGGGTACTGGGAAGATTGGGGTTAATAACCTCGGGTGCAACTGTGGGGCTCTTTCTGTTTTCACTTAAAAATTACCTCAAGGGCACTGAGTGATCTAGTGGCGGTAGGCCAAATACACTGGGGACTCGTGGGTTAGAGGGACGGGAAGTGGGACTACGTAAAAAAGAAACAGCCTTCCCGTTATCAGATACAGAGAATTTTGAGGCGCTAATGCACAGCACAATGATAACTAATAATGGTGAATTATGCACTTAAAGCTGCTAAATGAGAACATTTTAAATGTTTTCATTGTGCATAAAAGTAATTAGATGATTTGATGAAAAGTATTAGCTAATGTTCTGATGGTAATCATTTTCCGAGATAGAACAACATGTTTATGCCTAATATAATATGTTGGATTCTATCTCAGTAAAGCTGCAGAGGGTAAGAAATGGCCCTGTGAAAAAGGAAGAACTGTGGACATCAATGTACATACCTGTCTGTCACGTTAGTCACGTTAGTCTGGGAAACAAGAGAGTTATCCAATTCATTCTCACTTTCTTCTGACCGAACACTTCCTTCCTCTCTCATCATTATCTACTTCATTCAGGGGGCCTCTTCTCAACATAAAAATAAAAGCACAACTTGATCATATATATATATATATATATACACACACATATACATACTTGTCACTTCTTTTTTGTCATGAGAGTCAGGGTGCATTGAACCAGGGTCGGCTGCATGCAAGGCAAATGCCGTATTCACTGTACTATTTCTCCAGTCCCCTAATGTAGCGTTTTTTAAATTCCGGACCTTATAATTCCAAAAAGAACATTCCCCTCTCATTGATTGGTCTACTTTTCATAGCAGAAATTAATGAAATTTCCTTTAAACGTTTTGGCATTCAATAATATTAACATTTTCATGAACTCTCAAATACTTGAAAAAAAGTCAATTCATGGGGGTGGAGCACTAACACAGTGGGGGGTCATCTTACACGCATCACTTCATGTGGTCCCTTAGGACACTGCCAGGAGTAATTCCTGAGTGCAGAGCCAGGAATAACCCCTGAACATCACCAGGTGTTACCAAAAAAAAAAAAAAAAATAATAAAACAAGCCAGGAAGTTAAGTCAAAAACATGAGCACAGATTCCCAGCTCTCCCAGCGCGGGGTGAAAAGACTCCCTGCTGGGTCCACACTGACAGACAGGGGGCACAGTGCTACAGAGCATTCAAAAGTCGTCTCTGAAGCTAACCAGTTCTGGGATTTGGGATGTCACCTAGTCTTTTCTTGACTCTAATTTTTTTCGGGCTTGCAAATAAGCATAATAAATATATCTACCTTCTAATTAAATAATCTATTATCACCAATACTATCTTAATATAATCACAAAGTACAATATACTTAAGTAAAAGTAATCCCTAGCAACCACAACTTAATATTTGTTGACATTTAACATTTTCCACAATGCCCAACTCCACTCTAAACCTGATTTCTCTCTCGAGCCGTAAGCAGAACATACATACCTGAGGTTCTACTGAGTCACCACATTTCAACTGGAGTGACAGAATCCTGATCTACCATAACGGGACCTTGAGAGGAATCAGGAGCCATTGTTACATTTGGAAATCCTGCTGAAGGGCAAGTCAGTCATATCAGTTTATTTGACTTAATTAAACTGATCTTACAAAAGCGCAGAGAGCGCCACAGGCTTGCACCATCATGTGAAGCTATAAAGAAATAGGAACTGTAACTCATATAAGATAGTGCTTACTCTCGGTGACAGGCCCTGTTCTGTCACAGAGTAAAGATACCTTTGCTTATATTACATAATTTTACTTTCAAAAACTCTATGAGGTGATTTCCATCGCCATATTATAGATCAGTGAACTGAACCCCAGAGATATAAAACAAACAGCTTGAGAGCCATACCCATTTAAGTGGTCAGGTCAGGACTCAAACTGAATTAAAAACTAATAGCCTGTTTTTAGAAATTAACATCAACAATAGATTATATAAATTAAATAATGCTGTATTTCTGACAAAAGATATTTTCATTTAAAATAAAAGCTACTTCAGGTTTTAATTAAGCTTTTCTCAATCATATAACAACAGATACTTTATGTGGCAATTAAGTTAATTATTAAAAAACATACATTAAATTATAAAACCTTACATATAGCACAATAGTATATTTTAGTAAATAATAAAGATTTGTCTTTTCACTGAGTAGTTATAGCTAATGTTCTTATTGAAAAGCAAATAAATTGTGATAAACATGCATGCAGAATTCATATTCTATCCATCTGACAACACGTATAATACAAATAATATAGACACCTGAAAAAATTAAGAATTCTTCCAAATAGCCAGAAATCAGAAAAAGAGAGAGAGAAACTATTTAGTTGAATACTTTACCAGTGCGCTTTGCAGGAAAGTCAGTAAAACAGATCTTTCGCTACAGTCATCAAATGATCAGATTTTTTCAACACATCCTGCATCTGGTACTGCTCAGAAAGGATCTAGATATGTGTTAATAACAAATATTGTTATTCAGAAAATATACATAAACACATACACACACATATTATGTATTTACTCAATCATGAAAGCAAAGTTTATCCAAAGGCATTAAGCATAAAAGCTAGTACAGGTCACAATCTCCTAAAAACCTGTTTCAGAAGCAATATCCTTAAGAGCCAGGAGATGGGGCCATAGCAACTGTGAATCACGGTAATCGTGAATGCCCAAAAGCTTCTTACTGCAATTCAAAGAAATACATTACTAAATTGTGACCCAGTACACACACAAATATAACTATAAAAAAAAAAAAAATAAGTTTTAGTTAACCTGCTCTTTGAAACCCTCTGATCTTTCCATTTCAGTTTGTTTTTTAAATAAAAGTTGCTTATTTTCACAATCCATTATCAAGATGTGATCCAGTTTGAAAACACATTAATCATGTAAGTGATTAAAGATGCGAATTGCTGAGTCATAAACTCAGAATTTGAACTGTTGATTACCAAAATTCAGAAGTGCTTACTAAAGAGTTTAGCTGGATCTACTAATAAGTTATGATCAAAAAATAACAATGTAAAAAGTAAGAGTTTGGGACCATTAAAAAAAAAGGTGGTATTTCTACATTTAAAAATAAATCATGTATTTCTCTTTTTGAGAGATGTACTGAAAATTCCAATGCAGCAGTGATTCTGTTTACACACTTTTTACTTAGGAACTTTCATTACAACCCAGACACAGGCTGGAAGGAAATAAAAAAAGAAAACCAAGTCAAGTCTTCCCACCACCAGCAGATGGCATTCCCTAGCTGAAAGAAAACGCGGAACTGGAACTGCCCAGTTTCGACACTGACTCAAATCATAACATGGAGTAATGAAAGCTCTTATCAGAATTCTTCCAGACAACATGAATATAAAGTAATGGTAATTGCTGTTTTGGGGCACTGAGAAAGTGCCAACAAGAGCCACATACGTATGTAGGCTCAGACGGTGAGAAATGAAGTTCCTCAGTTTGTGACTTCCTGAGAGAGTAAGTTGGGTAAGTACAAGGGCAGTAGAACAGAGATGGAGGGCAGAAAACTGGACCTAGGCCATAAGAGATAACGAAGAGGGGCCGAGCGATAGCCCAGCGGTAGGGCATTGGCCTTGCACGCGGCTGGTTCAGGGCCGCCCTGGCCGCCAGGGAGTAAATTCCTGAGTGCAGAGCCAGGAGTGACCCTTGAGCGCTCCGGTGTGACCTAAAAAAAAAGCAAAAAAAAAAAAAAAAAAAAGAGATAACGGGGAAATTCAACATCTCTTTATTTTCTCTCTCTCTTTTTTTTTTCTCAAGTTTTGGGCCACCCATATGCTAGTCCGAACAGTAGAGCCTGGCAAGCTACCCGTGTCGTATTGGTATTTGATATGCCAATTATAGACCGCATTCCTCCTGACCTGATGGAATGGTTTGAGGCTCTTTATGTTTCTGGAGCAAGCAGATGCCCCTTTGGGCTCTACTATAGCATGAGACAGGTCATATGGAGATGTTACGTGGGCCCGCTTCGAGCAAATCGATGATGAATGGGAAGACAGCGATACAGTGATAAGCAGTGATTTGGGTCACATCTAAATGTGCTAAGGACTTTAGAGATCACTCCTGGTAGGACTCGGGAACCATAGAGAGTGTCAAGAATCGTACCCAAGCTGGTGGTGTGCAAGGTCAAAGCCCTGTCCACTCCGCTTTCTCTGGCCCCAGAAACCCAACTTAGTTTCCTGCTGTGTAAGTAAATATACAATGGTCTACCTATCACCACAGGTACGTGAACCATGGTATGCAAACAGATGAAAACCAATATACCATTCTAAAACATCTGAAAATATTATTACAACTTAAATTTTATTGTGCCCTGAAACACATTTCTGGTCTATTCTTACATGTAATAAAAGCGTATCATATGTCACTTATACGGGAAAACTTACAGAAAGTATTTCCTAATGCAAGTTTTGTTTTGTTTCACACCCAGAGGTTCTCAGGGCCTACTCCTCACTCTGTGCTCAGGGATCACTCCCTGGCAGGCTCAGACCATATGGGGTACCATATCAAACCTAGGTTGGATGCATGCAAGGTAACAGTACCCAATGTACTACTGCTCTGGCTCCTCTAATGGAAGCTTTAAGAATTTACTTTTAGACCAGAGATTTAAGATTTCCTCGCACATGACTGACCCTGGTTTGATCCCAAACGTAGAAGCACCACCAAGAGCATAGAGTCAAGAGAAAGACCGAACAATGAATGAGTGACCACGGGGCCGGAGGGGAGAGGGGAAGCGGTTTCATATTTAAAAACCAAGGCACGGCTGGGAAGCTGGAACTCGGCTCTCCCAGGCTTAGCTGACCATGGGGCTCCCAGGAGGGACAGATGGTTTTGGGAGGGGCCCATCACCTCAGGGGGGTCCCCGGAAGCAGCCAGACGAGGGACTCCGCCCACCACACTAGCCACCACCTTCGCTGTCCAGATGCTGACCATGAGGCCCCTAAGTCGCCAGCCACGTGGTCCATCAAACTAGTGGAAACAGTTATGTCCTTTAATGTATTGCATTCTACGCATGTGCTAGGAAAGTTTGGGGGGAGGGAGAGAGTAGAGAGAGAGAGAAGACATAAGAACCCGCATAAGTAGTTGAGGTGTGGGAGGGGTGGGGAGGTGGGGACATTGGTGATGGGAGATGGGTTCCGGTGAGGGGATGGGTAAAGTTGGAACACTGTAGAACCAAAAACCTCTGCATGAGCATCTTGCAATTGTGGTGTCTAAAATGGTGTAATACAATTTGGGGAAAAAAAATAAAAAGAACAAAATAAATAAATAAAATAAAACCAAGGCAGAGGAAACTGTACAGGGGTTTGCTGGCTTTTGCACATGGACAACTTCAGTTCTATCCATGGAACCACAAATGGTCCCCTAAGCACCATCAGGAGTGATCTAAGCACAGAGCCAGGAGTACGTCCTGAGTACCATTGAGTGTTGCCCCTAAACAGGGGAAACAAAAGCAAAAAACCTTTTTAAAATGTTTATACACAGAATAAAAGCCTGGGATATAGTCCAGGTGATTGAGCACATGCCCAGCATGTGCTACACCTGCCTCGGTCCCCTTTACTGCACAGCTCCTAGAACACCACCAGGAATAGTCCTGAGTCCCAGAGTGTCACTGAGTGTGGCCCCCACAACTACAAAAAGAGAAAAAATTAAAAAGCAACAACCAGCCCAGAAAGAAAGTACAGGGATCAAAGTGCTTCCCTTACATGTGGCCAACCCAGATTGACACCTGAGCCCCCCAGAGTGACCCTAAGCAGAGCCAGGTGGAAGCCCTGAACACTGCAGGGTGTGACCCATCCCGCTCCCACCCCACCACAAAAAGAAAGCAACAAAACAGAAACTATTACAGGATTTTTTTAATTTAAAAGGTCTAATTCTTCTGATGACTTAAGGTTTAAATATCATTAAGCCTACTGAATTCCTCAACAGACAGAGCATAATACTTATCCAAACACCCTACACATCCAGTAAAAAGATTAGGCTTGAACTAATCTTGTTGGATGTTTTTCTTTTTCTGCAAAAATAATCTAACAGCACAACCTACTAAACAGAAAAATACTACTGAGCACCTTGAATACATATAAAACTAATTATGTGCCAGGACTGAGCTAAATTACACCATTAGTTTTATATCACTGAAATCAGGAAGTAATGGTAAATGGTATTCCCATTTTACTTTATCTTACTCTTGTTTGGGGGCCACACCAAGAGGTGCTTAGGGCTACTCCCAGAATGGCCTATGGCTCGGGCGCCTCCTCCTGCCACTGTTCAGGAAACATGTAGTGCTAGGGACTGAAACTCGTGTGCACAGCATGCACTCCAGTGAGCTATCACCCTGACCTATATGACCTACTTTTCCTATTTTAAAGATGAGAACATTTAGCCTAAGATGTTGGTGTAAGGTCACACAGTAAGCTGCAGGGCAGAAATTCAAAGAAGGTGCTAGTCATCATTGTGCTGCTCTTATGGAAGCCTACATGCAGATGACCCTATAGGACACAATAATTACTCATCTCTCCAACGTGGAAACAAATGTGATGGAAGAGAAACAACACAAAGATCATCCTCCGTGACACAGCAACTACTACTGTCTCTCTCCAGGGCAAATCAGACTGGATGGAGGCGGCTTACTTCAAGCCTGAGCTCCCCCCTCCAACATGCATCTTGCTGGCTTGTATTTCTCTGCTCTCCTGTTTCTTCTCTGGAGAATTCTCGGTTTCCTCTTGAACACACACTTCTCCCTCTCTTGCTCCTCTTTCTTAATAAGTTTCAATAAAAACTATCTTTAGGGGCTGGAGCATTACATGTCCAGCCCATCTGATTTTCGATGCCTTGGCAAACAAGACAGCATCCCTGGTTCTGGAATGTGATTTGGAGACCACCGCTGTACTAGGGCTGTTACCGACTGGATCCCACGGATGTCAAAAGATCACGTGGCCGCCACCCACAATATGGTCAGACTTTTTTTTGTCTAAGACCCTGAAGGAACGGTTTGAGGCTCTTCATATTCCTGAATCAACCAGATGCCATTGGGCTACATTGGCACATGATAGGGTCCAATGGAAATGTTACTGGCGCCCCGCTCGAAAGCAAATCGATGAATAAAGGGATTCAAGTGATCAAGGGGCTGGAACAATAGCACAGCAGGTCAGGCGTTTGCCTTCATCTGCGGCCAATCTGTGTTTGATCCCCACTGTCCCATATGGTCCCTTGAGCTCTGTTGGACTGATCCTGGGCTCAGAGGTCAGAGAGCTAATAACACCACTAAAGGTGCGCCCCCCAAAATCAAAAAGAAAAAATTTGTTCTGATGGAAGAGAAACCAATTCATTTACTCTTACTGTGATTCTACAGTGAACAAGTTTAACGTTCATTACCTCCTTCATGATAGACAATCTCCTTGCTCAAGATAGGCAATGTCTGGTTTCTGCCTCTTCCATTTTCTCCTCAGAGCTTTTTCTTGGAAGTTCCCACTGTACTAATGCTCTATTCTTTTGATTTGTGTATTTCATGACGACGTATCTATGTAGAAGAAAAAATATTTACAAGGATGTTACAAGAACAAAACAACTTGTCTACTCAGACAGTGGGACCATTTCTACCCCGCTCATTTTGTAATTATTTTTTCTGATCCTATATTTGTAAGTATTTACAGCCATGTTTTCATATTCTAAATGACTTTAAAAACAACTCAGAACCAGATGAAGTAAAAAATATATACTTTTGTCTCTGCTTTTACATAAGTTTGAAAATTTTTATACAGAAAAAAAACTCAAGCCCTACTTTTGAGAATCATTATTTAATGAGTCGGTAAGATCTCAAAGGGTGGCAGAAAGTTCTGCACGCTGGAGGCCCAGGCTGAATCCTTAGGACACAGACCACCAAGCCAGCCAGGTATGGCCCCCAAAAACCCAAAACCTATACATGAATGTTTTATTTCGTCCTAGAAGATAGGGAAATGATTCCTAAATAATGAAAACAGTATGAATTGGGAGCAAAACTGTAGAAATACAAATCTGTCATGTTTAAGGAATAAAATACTACATTGACACAATCGGTGATGTTTGTATATAGAAGAAAGAACAAATAGAGACGTCTTCAGACAGGAAAGGAGAACTGAAGTATATGGAAAAATTATTGGAAAGATTTGAATGGGAAATCAAATTCACCTAAGAAAAATTCTAATATTCACCACTATTCCTAGGCAAAAATCAGGACATCCATGTAATATGCTTTTATACAAACAAAAGTTAAATGAAATACAATTGAACAACTTCAAGGAAGTATCTCAACTTTCAATTCTGAAGGTTAAAAAAGTCAAATATCAAATGCAAGATTGAACAAATGACTTAATTTCTGATAGTAAACTTACCAGATCTTCAGGAGTAGCCCGTGCACTGTTAGATCATGTACAGTATTCTATTTAAAAAAAAAAAAAAAAAAAAAAATACAAACTTTCCTTAAAATAATAGCATGTACCGAATTTTAAAGTCAAAATATATTCTGTTTCAATGACTAAACATGGATTCCAAAATTTTAGGGTAAATGATTTTCCTTTCTATAAATTAGTATTCTCAATTTAAATACTGATATGAATAACTTAATATTTCAAAAAATTTTTTAGTTATCTTAGAGAAAAAATTTCACTCTAGCAGTTATACAGTAAAATAATCACTAAAACAGGGTAGTATGTTATTCGAGATGCATGCATTTAACTAAAATTGTGGTTCTCAAATTGTATTTCCCAGAACTCTAAAAAAAATTCCAAAAATTTGAAGTGTGATTGCTACAAAGAAGAATAATTTGTGTCCTTACAAATACCCTAAGCACAGAGTCTATCAAATGAGAGAGGGCACTGCATAATTTTATAACCTGTGAGCACTTTTACAACTGAAAAGGCACTAAACCAACAGTGGGACGTACCCTGAGGATGCCCCATTAATATCCTACTCTATGACACAGAACAGCCCTGGAATTGAGCAATGAACAATCCACCTAGCTCAAGGAAGCAGCCCTCGCAATCTGGGTCTTCCCAAAGTGACCTCTGTCATAGTTATACAGATCCGATAAAGCAAGAAATTAAAGCAAGTTGGAAGTTTACATCTAAGAGAAATATAGAAAACTGAGTCAAGAAAAAATAGCTTTTAATGTACTAAAAAAAAAAACTAAACCTTTTAGCCAACGGTTTGATTTAGCTCAGCCTTTTCTACACTAAAACTACTACTCCTTTCATATCATTTCTTAAAGTATAATATATATGACTTTTGAAATATTTTTTAATAATTAAAATAAAAATTCAGAACATAGTAGGTCTCATGGGAGTAGCTTCCATTCCAATAATAGTACTTATGTTTAAAAACAGCCCTCTGGCCAGATTTGGTCCATGGTGGAAGCCTGCTCAACCTCTGGGTAAGGCAGCTGGGGTAGGGAAGGGCCACTATGACAGAGACAGGGTAAATTTTGACCACTGAATACTAACTGCGCAGAACAGGTAAAAGGAACAAACATGGTCACCTCTCAGTATCCGCATTGCAAACCATGCCCAAGGAGAGAGAGAGAGAGAGAGAGAGAGAGAGAGAGAGAGAGAGAGAGAGAGAGAGAGAGAGAGAGAAAGAGAGATGGTAGAAAGGACAGTGGCTCGCCATAGAGACAGGCTGGAAGGTTGCAGGAGTGGAAAGTGGGACACATTGAGGTGGGGAACTAGTGTAGGGGTGAGGGGTGGGAACAATGTGTGCCTGAAACCCAATCAAGAACAGCCTTCTAACCGTATAGCACGGGATTAAATAAAATTTAAAAAATTTCAAATAATAAAACTTCCTTCTAAAACTGTGGTAAAAGGTGATTTACAAATCAATTCTAAATAAAATTATTTCATTACTTTTTATCAAAAACTATATTATTCAGCTTTATCTCTCTTCCCTCCTTTATCAGTCATTCTAAATAACATGTAAGTACTTTCAAGTTTTGTTTCATTCCAAATGTTTTTCCAGTTATGGGTATCATAAAGAGTAGATGAGGAAGGTTCTAAATGTAATTTCAAATGATGGTTTTCACTAAAAACTATAGCACAGCAGATATCAGAATAAATATTGAACTTCTCAAAGTAACTACTCTGGAAGGTAAGATTTAAGTTATCACATGCTTTTTTTCTCCTCCTAGAATCACACCTTGTAACAGTTGATTCTATTTGATGCATGAAAGCAATCTAAACATAGAGAAATCCCATGTCGCTTCCAAAGTCTGTCAGCCTGCACATGGCTGCTATGATCTGTTACAACCCAGAATTGAACCCACAAGGGATACAACCCTGAGATCGAAACTAGCCCCTGAATAGTCACTCTACAACAACAGAAATAAGAAGTACTTAAGTCTCATGGTGCAACTAAAGTATCAGGCTGCAAAAATGCCATCAGGGCAGGAGCTAGGGTCATGTCCCAGACATTGCTGTTACGTGGAAGAGAATCTCTGTACTGAAATTTAAGCACCTGTGGAGGTGAACAACTAACAATTCAAGGAGTGAGAACACAAGCACGACCATTTTTTCCAGCCCAAAGTGTGAGTCACTGAATTATGGTAACATTGCTACATGGAAAGATTATATTTTAGAAGAACTTCCCACAAAACAGACTTGAGGGTTATTTAAAGAAATGAGTTCACGGACTGAGGATAGCACAGCAGGTGGGGCTGTCTTGCGGTCGACTGGGTGCGATTCCTCTGAGCATCCCATATGGTCCCCCGAGCGCCGCCGGGAGTAACTCCTGAGTTTAGAGCCAAGAGTAGCCCCTGAGCATCACCGGATGTGACCCAAAAAAAAAAAATGAGTTCTTCTGAGTTCTTCTCAATGTGGAAATGGTGGAGATGGAGGAATTTTGAATTAATAAAACCCTTTAGGGAATCCTGTGGTGGGAGAGAGAGAGAGAGAGAGAGAGAGAGAGAGAGAGAGAGAGAGAGAGTACCCACCATAAAGGCAAGGGTTTGAAGGAGTGAAACAGGTGAACACTGGTCATGGGAAGTGTACGCTGGTGAAGGGATGGGTGTTGGAACATTGTAAGACTGAAACACAACATTTAAAACAACTCTGTAAATGTGTATCTCACTATGATTCAATAATATATATAAATTTATAAAAACATTAAATATAAAGTCTAAAAAATAAATAAAATTCCCTTTCTTCAGAGGAAGTAGAGGCTAGATCTACAACATGTATAGTCTAAAAACCTCCTCCACGGAATTCCATTCTCCCCACCGAGAGCTTGAGAGCCCTGCTCCACCACATCAGAGCACCCTTCTCCAACCACTGCCAGATCCCCGCTCTTCCACTGACCAATGTTCCTCCATTAGCCTAGTGGACACTCACATCCCATTTCTTGTTTCACTGGGGGTTTCTTCTTCTTGCTTTCAGTGTTCTCTCTCTCCTTCCTCCTCCCCTGGTACTGTAACGGTTCACTCTGACTAATGACATCTAGAATAATAATCAGAGCCACTTTTCAAACTACAATAAGATTAAAAACTAAGAATCATCAGAGAGGAACAACAGCATATACGAAAAAACAAATTTTAAAATTCAGAATTAGAAACAAAGCACAATGAAAGGACCATCAGGTTGCAGAAATACTTGATTATTTTGCTATACGATAAACAGAAAGCTGATACTGATAACTACAGTAAGTGTTCGAGTCAATATTTACATACTGAAGAACTCAAGGAGTGTAGAAATTATGACCTTTAGTGAAAAATGACCTTGTATCAGGAGGTCTTGTCAAAGGTGGAAATTATCACAAAACGCGTGGGAGTCAGAGGCTAGGTAAGACAGAAAATAGAATAGTGTGCTAACAATTATCGAAGGTACTAATACCAACCCAGAACTGAGCATCAAATACAGGCAAAAGATACACAGACAACCCTTAATGTGTGTTCTGTAATCCATAGTCTGGAAGGGAAGGAAAAGAGAAAGAGAGAGAGAGAGAGAGAGAGAGGGAAAGAATAAAGAACCTGCCATGGAGGCAGGCTGGGGAAGAGGAAGGGAACCGGGACGTTGGTGGTGGGAGATGGGCACTGGTGGAAGGTTGGTGCTGGAACACTGTATGACCAAAACCCAAATATGAACTTTTTAATTGTATATCTTTGTAATTGTATATCTCACAGTGGTATAATAAAATACTTAAAAAATAAATAAAATGAAACAAGAACTGGCAGGAAATAAGAAACACTGCCACAGAGTGGAGATCCAAAAAACCCATAGGGTACAAAAAAAAAAAGAAATTATGACCTAAACAGAGAGTTAGGTGGTGATTATTAGAACTGTCATCCATATATAAACTCACAGTTAACTAAGAAACACTTGAATGCTAACAAAACAAATGCAGGAAGAAAAGAATAAACGATTCCTTTATAAGCATGCTAACACTTAAAATCACTACCAGATACAACATGCTACCTTAAAACAAAGGTGGTTAAAATTTTAGATGACTCATGAGTTATGAAATTTCTAGTATATTTTTCACAACATACAAATGAAGATGATTATACATTTTAGATTGGGAATTGCAAATTATTTGGTCAACATTTTTTTTTCTTTTTTGAGAGGGAGACTATGGCTGGTGGTGCCCAGGGCTTTCTCCTGGCTCTGCCCTCAGGGATCATACCTGGAGGGTCTTGAGAGACCAAATGGAGACCATCTGGGGTGCAGGAACTGAACCCAGATTGCCTGAGAGCAAGGCAAGCATCCTACACGCTACACTGTCTCTTGGGACCCTTCGCAACACTCCTTAAGACAGCAATGCTAAAACAAAGCTAAATATCATACAAAGTTAGAAAAGATCGCATATTCCATGAACAGTAGGAAAGAAGACCTTTAAAAGGTACTTCAAGATAAAGAAATAAGACCTTTAAAAGATAACTTAAAGATAGAGAAATAACTCTGGGTGCCTAAGTCCCTAAGCACCAATGGGTCCTCCAAAAGCCCCAGACCTCCTGAGTAGACTTATGAGGTCCAAATATACAAATTAAATAGATAAAAGGAAGGTTCACAACCCCTATTCCAGAATATTTTCATACACCTAACTATAAAACTTTTCACCTCACCTTTTTACTCCAAATTATCCTAAAATACTTTATTCTTTTCTGTAATTTAATATATACATATATTATGTGTAATTTATTATACGTATATTAATATATATTAATATCTTCTGTTGTAACAAAATGCTAGTTTTTCTTCAGAGTTTGCCCTCAATCCTTCCAGTGCCAAGCACTTTCATTCTGTCAACATGGTATCTAATTTCTGGCTTTATAATCCAGCAAAGATTAGTCACATACAAGCTAGAGGACAACATTTAAGTTTTATTACCATGAGGTGGTTGGATTACCGTCCTAAGCATTTCAAGTTTAACACTGGAGCTGTCCTTTCCCTCCCACAGGAGTCTAGGTTATTTAAATTGCACCATTCCACTGCTAATGGGGCGCTCATCCTAAACCTTTAAGCCATAGCCTCTGTCTCCTAGCCAGCCATATGACCCAGGCACTGTGACTTACAGAGTCAGCCTTCTGATGACTTTGGGTTTATATTATAAATGAAATGTTGCTTTTCTTTCCTTTTATGTCCTTTGCATATTATGTTAGAGCAAAGTCCTTTGTATAGTCACAGGAAGATGGTTAAGGCTATGCCTTTGGGATAGAGGAGTTAACTAACTCTGAAATATTTACTCTGGGCATCCATCATATTCCTGACTTCAAACCTCAGTTGCCCTTAGATTCATCTTAGTTCTTTACACCAAAAAGAAGGTTCCCATCATGGGACTTGGATGGACCCAGAGTAAGTTGTGAGTAAGATACTAGCCTGTCAAGAGCATAGTAATGGAACAAACTCCTTAATGACCCAAGGAAACGTAACTGATGTGACCCTATTGGGGTTAGAAAAAATAACATGGCTTGAGGACTGTAGCCAGGAATATACAGCAAGACGTCTCCAGGAAAAGCCACCTGCAACCTGAGTCCAGAAAAACCATTTTAGGCTTAATCCAGGGTGTAGATAACAGTCTACAACTCTTACTGTGTTTATACAAAACGACTAGAAGTATTATTAAAAGTAAATGTAATATTGTTATTTACCACCAAAGGAAAGGAGAAAACAATATATCCTTAGCTGGAATTCCGCTTTGTTCTGGGCAGGTCATTAACCCAGGGCAAGATTCCACCCCTAAGGGAGTGGCCTGGTAAAGTGTACCCAAAAAAGAAGAGGATTTACACCTGCTCATTGTTTCAGGCCCAAAGTTCTATCACCTCTTTTTACTCCAATCCCCAACCCATCACTAGGCCTCTATAACTAGTCGAATTGACTTGAATTAAATGGTCACTGATTACCAGCAAGCCTGTGGTCCCATTCCTGGCCCTCAATATACTAGGGACCCCGGAGAACCCGAGCAAATGGTGCTGATGATGACAGTCCAGGTTTTAGAAGTAAGGAGCACAAAGGGTAAATCATACCGAGTTACATTCTAGAATTCACTTAGGTACTGTTCTAAGCTTTCCCACATAACTCTTGATCCTCTTAATTATTCCATAAAGTATTTACTATTTATCACACATTTTAAAGTTGAGAGAACTTTTAGGGGTGGGGTGGGGGGGAAGCAACTATGAAAGTCACATTGTAAGTGGCCATTGTAAGCGGCCATGTCAGAAAAACCATTACTCCATTTTGGTTTGGGGCTACACCCAGTGCTGAGGACTATTCTGGATCAGTGGTTGGGGAATCACTCCCAGCAGTGGTCATGGATCAAGTGGCTGGAGCCCAGGGATCAAAGCCCAGGCTCCAGCACCTAAAGTGTGCGCCCCAACCCTGCCCACCATCTCCTAGCCTCCAGGTGCCACCTTAAAAAGACGTGGAAGAGAAGTGAAGCCCAAAACAAGCCCACATATTTATGGTCAGTTCATATTCATCATGGCCCATCCCAAGCCTGACAGTCCCCACATGGTGCTCAGGAGGCAGAGACCTACCAGCGATCCTCCACTAAGCACGCCTGAGGTTCAATGCACTCAGGTCCTGCAGTGCCCGGGCTGTCCAGGCCGCCCAGTAGTACTAGGGGCTCCAGGGACACACACTCTGATCCTTGGCATGTAAGAGGCCATGTGGTGCTGGCCACAGGAGCTAGTCAGCTTACTAGACACCCTAACCACTGTATTCTAATCTGCTAGCATACTCTTAATACACGAAAACCTAGAAATATCTCTAATGCCCACAACTAATAAAAGGATAAATAAAACATGGTACAGCCACACAACAGAGTGGCATTTGGCAATAAAAAATTAAGTACTGCCACATGCATACATACATACATGTAATGGCGGCCAGGATTGAAAAGGTTTGGAGCACACGTACAGCATGTCAGAACCTGAATCGGCATGGTTCCCAAACACTGCAGGAATGGCCCCCAAGTCCAGACTCAAAGCTGCTGGATCCAGCACAAAACCAATGGGAACAAAAGCCAAGTAATGGGCTTTGATAATGTACACTCAAAGAATATGTCCAAAAACCTCTCAATCATACTTGTTTCCCCTTTTTATTCGATCTTGGTCACACCTGGTGGTGCTCAGGGATTACTCCTGGCAGGGCTCGGGACCACATGGGGTGCTGGGATCAAACCTGAGAAGGACACATGCAGGCAAGTATGCTACCAGCTGGACCATCGCTCTGCCCAAGACTTTACACTTTAACACAGGAACCACTCTCTGCACTGAAAAGTGTTCTCCTAAACAGCAGTGATGGGGATTATATTTTTATTAGCCAAGGATCAGGCTTTGTGTTCCAACATGAAAATTATGTTCCACTTCTAGATACCAGTTAGGTTTCTCTAGTTTACAAATGGAAATGTGAGATGTAAAAATATCTGGAAGGCTTAAATACTAAGAAGTTAAATAAAAAAAATCAGCACAGCTCAAAAACAAAATCTACGCCATTTGAAGAAAATCTAAAACACCAAGTTTCTTTATTGGTAAAACTGGTCCCTACTTATTTCTCTGGCCCATTTCAGCATTACAGAATCTCATTCCTGGAAGTGAGGATTCTCTGCCTTGGCTTTCATTAGTCTTTCTCCTAGTTTCTCCTATTCCCTGTCTTCCTTTCTGTGTGACCCTTTTAATTGCTCATTCCACAGAATCTAGGATCTTTACCAGTTCTATATCCCAGTCCTGTCTTTCACTAGACACCCTCTCTTCATCCAATTCTTTCTTTCCGAGAATTTACCATATGCCAGGCACAAAGGTCTGCATTAGCTATGAGTATCAAATTACACATGAATACTTAGCGCAGTTATTTGTTTCAGTGCCAGATACCAGTGTGGAAAGTGCCTGCTTTCCAGAGCAGGGGTTAGGAAAAGAAAGGGCCTCCATAGTACTCAAGAGGCCGGGACCTTTCCAGAGATTCTTGAGCGAACAGGCATGCAGTTCAATTCTCTCAGGTCCTGCGGCACCCAGGACTGACCAGGCACTGGCATAACAGTAAACAAGTTCTCGGGTGCTAGTTTTCTGGATCACCTTGGAGGAGTTTTCATCTTCGTGGTGATGTCATCCATGAGTATGGGTGACATCACCATGGGATGCTGAAAAGCTAGGAGTGCTCAAGCAAAGCTAGGAGTGCTCCAGGCACTAGCTTTCAGCAAAGCTAGGAGTACTCCAGGCACCCAACACAGTGTGCAAATGAGTCCCAAACCTGTTTTGGGACTCATTTTTAACTGCCTTTTGTGCAAATCTCTCCAATACAGTAGAGTCAAAATATTACTTAATTTCTCTTCCCCATCCATACCAACCTCAATGGTTAGTTCAAAATGACTGCTGAACCTATTCACAACAGTTTCCAGAAATAATTCTGTTGCCAGAATCTGAAACATCGGAGTACCTGAGAACTGATGACGAATAAAGAAACTGTGGTACATCTACACAATGGAATACTACGCAGCTGTTAGGAAAAAACAAAATTATGAAAATTTGGCTATAATGGACATGGAGGGGATCATGCTGAGTGCAATTAGCCAGAGGGAAAAGGACAGATATAGAATGACTGCATTTATTTCCGGGATATAAAAAAAAAAGCATGATACCAATATCCAAGATCAGACAAAACATGGATCAGGAGGTCTTCAGTGGGTAGAACCTACTGCAGATGTGTGGAAGTCAGAGCTTAGGCAATACAGAGAAAGGAACAGTGTACTAATAATTATTGTAAATGATCATACCAGCGTAGAACTGAGCATTGAAAGTAGGCAAAAGGATATATATAACCTCTAGCTGTATGTATTGTGCCACAATGTGTGTGTGTGTGTGTGTGTGTGAGAGAGAGAGAGAGAGAGAGAGAGAGAGAGGTCAAAATTGCCTGCCATAGATGCAGGCTGGGGAGGGGAGAAATCAGGGGACATTAGTGGTGGAAATGGGCACTGTGGAGGGAGGGTGCTAGAACACTGTATGACTGAAACCCAACTATGAGCACTTTGGTAACTGTATATCTCCACAGTGGTATAATTAAAAAAATTTAAATGACTGCTGAAGAGTGACTTAAAACTTACTCTGCTGAAGAGTGACTTAAAACTTACTCTGCATAGTAAGGAGAGGTTACTTTCAGACCCTCACCCACCCACCCACCCCCAAATAAGTAAAAGAAGGTAAGGAAGAACGACCTAGGTAGAGTAAAAAGACATTAATTACCAATACATTAGGAAGGTCGGTTTGATTTAGATTTGAGAGCATGAGAGACTTAAACAAGAGGGAAAGAAAGGCTGCCGCTCCCCACCGCCCCAATGGAACACTCTTCTTAAACATACAGAAACAAGAGCTGTCGAAATGTTTTCTGTCTAGTGGAGAAACGGATCACAAAGAACAGGGCTGCAGAGTTCAGGGGTCAAAGGCCTGGGGCTAGCATTGAACTTCTCTGCCCCAGGGTGCACTGAGCTCAGCTACTGTGGCACCAAAACACAGCAAGAGAAGCGAGAAGGGTTTGCAAACACTGGCCTCCATCGATCCAACCCGTATAAACCAATAATCGGATTTCATTTTTTTTTTTTTTTTGCTTTTGGGTCACACCCGGCGATGCTCAGGGGCTACTCCTGGCTCTGCACTCAGGAATTACCCTGGCAGTGCTCGGGGACCATATGGGATGCCGGGGATCGAACCCGGCGGCATGGCCGGCTGAGTGCAAAACGCCCTACACGCTGGGCTATCCTTGCTACTGCTCTGGCCCTGTTTTCAGGCAATGCACCTTCATTTTTCTTTTATAAAACTTTACCTGCTGTCAGTACTCTACTGTGGGAGGGGTGGAGGTACAGTGCTCAACCTTTATTTTCCTTTAAAGATCTAAATGTCGCCCCCCCCCCCCCATCTACCCAAGCCTGCCACCCACCTACACAGAGCAATTACTGCATTTATTCTGGGATCCTTAGCCCAGACTAGCCCGCAGATATTTTCAGGTCTTTCCCTCTTCTCTTTCACCTTAGTTCAATCATTCTACGCCTTTGCTAGGAAAAGCCCAAATTCGACCTGTCTCTCTCCTCCACCTGTTAACTCCTCCACTCGCTCCCCCAAAACTCACTCATGCAGCTCTTCCAGACAAACTGTTTTCCTCGCCATCCCTTCCAGTCCCCCAAACACCGGGACAGTCCGCCTCCCTCCAGCTAAACTGCAATTTCTTTGCAAGTCGCTCCAATTCCAAGCTCTGAGCCAGAGCAGTAACACACACTCGAGGTGCTTAGACAAGAAGTGCGCCAGCCACCAGCACCCGCATCCGCCGCCCAACACCCAGAGACCCCGCACCCACCCCCCCGACACGCACAGGCAGCCGCACCTGCCACCAGACACGAGTCAGACACGCACAGACCTGCACCCGCCACCCGACACGCAGAGACACACACGCGCGACATGCAGACACCCGCACCGGCAGCCAGACAGACACGGACACCTGCACCCAGCACGCGTCCTGAGCGCGGACACTCGCCCCGCGCTCTCGGCCGCAGGCAGCCTCCTCCTCGCGCCCGGATCCCCTCGGCCACAAACGGGGCAGCCGAAACTGTTTTCCCCGCTCGGAAGCGCCGGTCCCGGGGCTCAGCGGGGCTGCAGGCCTCCGCGCCGCCTCCCAACCTGCCTGGCTGTGTTCCTGCTGCTGCCTCCTCCGCAACGAAACTTGGAATCAAGAACCGCCGGACCCGCCACGGATGAACTCAGCCACCACTTCCGGGCTGTTGCCCCGGCGACCGAAGCCCCGCCCCAAGCTCCCGCGTACTTCCGGCGAGGCCAGTGCGCAGGCTCTCCCCAAGGCCTGGCAGTGTTGGGGTGGTGAAAAAAAACGTGTCTGGGTCGTACAAATCAGTGTTTTCTCCTTCTCTCTCGTCCCGTCTTTTTATATAAGTTTGTTTCGATGAAATTGGCTTTCTTTAACTAACAATAAAAGCCCTATCTAGTGTGTCCTGGCTTCTCCCTGAATTCCTTCTGCAGGACTCCGGACAAAGACCTGGAAGTATACTTCTCGAATTAAAATAAACAGAAAATACTGATTCAGAATTTGGTGTGTCAAGGAATTCGGTCACTATCACTCATTTGAATTTTGCAAAAATTCAGAGATAGGTAGCGTTGAGACCAGAGTGATACGTTAGGTTTGGAAGATTAAATATTTCACTCTAAGAAAACTGCAGCCATACCAGGCTTCACATATATCTCACTTGCTTTTAATGCTTTAACCAAAACTGTCTGTTACCACCTACCAACGTGCCAGACCGTGCCAGCCTCAGGGTCTCAGTGTTCAGGAAGAATGCTGAGTAATAATAGCATATAGCCATCAAAGTCACAAAGTAGAATTGAAGCTGATAGCACTAAGAACTAAGCTTGCTTATTTAATTCTAGCTGATTGGAATGTGTGAATTCGTCCAGAAAAAGCTGGGAGACAAGCATGAGGAAGGGCTAGGACATTCCTGCAGAGAGCTTTGCTTGTATATGTGTGTGGCAAGTTCAAGAGAAACAAGTGCAGTGGGTGGGGCATTCAGACACTGGTGGATAGTCAGGTGTCAGAGAGACTGTCCAGGAGACCGAAACCAGGACACTTAACACTTCGGAGACCATATTGAGGGATTTCACAGGACATTTCATTTGAAACTAGGTTGATTCACTCCAATAAAACGACTTTGCTCCAATAAATTTGGACAATCTCTGTAGTCTCTAATTTTCTGTTAAGACACATCAATGTGTGTATAAGTAAATAGATATTCAACACTTCTCCATGTGGGAGAAAAGGCTTCTAATAAGTCCCACTGTGAGAAAGTTCTATACATGGCCTGCATATTCAACAGCAAATCAATATAATCATCATTTGCATAGTATCAAGTCCCTGCTCCTTTCTGAATTACTTTAAGTTTTTTTTTTTTTTTGGGTCACACCCGGCCTGGCTCTGCGCTCAGGAATTACTCCTGGCGGTGCTCAGGGGACCATATGGGATGCCGGGATCGAACCCGGCTAGCATAGGCCGGCTGCATGCAAGGCAAACGTGCTGGGCTGTTGCAGGACTCCTCTAAGAGCCTCTGCATCTGCCCTGGATTGCCTCCTGCAGGTCACTTCATAGAGAAGAGGGTAGTCTAAATGTGGCAGTTTACCTGACCATGTATTCTGTACTGGCTGGTATAAATATTCTCTCATGCTACCACAAGCATCGTGGGACTAGCTAGATCTTACCAGCATATTTGCCTGGCCACATTGGATCTCTAAGTAATTAGACCAGAGAGAAATGCTATTTGCCTCCAAGCAAGCAAGCATGGCTCCCTGATAACTCAAATGCAACTAAAATACAAAACTACCGTGAAGTAGACGAGACTTGTGAAAGCTTGGAGAAATATTTAACTGGCATTAGTATTAATCTTTTGGTACAGAGACATGCCATCTCAGAAACCCCCTTCTCTACCCTATAAAGGCATTTCCAGGCAGATCTTGGCTCAAAACATTAGCATATAATAGAGCCTAGGTGAGGTGCTGGGAGAAATTACCTAAGGGCATTTGACCCTTCCTGCTTCCCATAATAGTGGGAGGTCTGAGTTGCAGGGGTATAAAACCAGCCTGCTTCCTCTCTCTCTCTCTCTCTCTTGCTCTCTTTTCCGCTGTTCTTTTGTGAGCTCGCACCCTGTCTTGGGAGTCTTGTCTTTTTCTCCTTTATACAGGGCCTTAACACGAGGTGGCTGCCATCTTGGCCTACAAGTGTCTGGGGTTCTAGCTGGGAATCCTAAGCACCGGTTTTTCCTATTGCTGATTTGTCTGCCTGAACCTGTGATTAGTAAAGCCTTTTAAAACTGCATCGGATTCCTGAGTCTTCATCCATTCACCGCCGGCTTCGGAGGTAGAAGGGAACTCGCTTCCCGGCACTGTCGAGGGCCCCGATGGCGTTCCCCGACCCTAGGCTATCACTCCGCCCCTGAATTACTTTAAAACTTGACAAAACCCTAACCCTGGGCTTCCCAGCACATGCTATGTGCTTGAAATCTTGCAGCTGAAACTGGCAGAACAAAATGCCCAATAATGCTGAGTTTTTATCTATTTATTTAATTAATTATTTATTTATTTATTTAATTTTGCTTTTTGGGTCACACCCGCGATGCTAAGGGGTTACTCCTGGCTTTTCACTCAGCAATTACTCCTGGGGTGCCCTGGGGACCCATGGGATGCCGGTGAACGAACCCAAGTCATCAGCATACAAGGCAAACACCCGACCCACTATACTATGTTCCAGCCCGATGTTGACTTTAAATTCATGATTACTAATTTTAAGTGAGACCTTAAAGAAACCTGAAAAAAAATGATGACACTTGCCTGTTTAGCTGTTTCTTCTACCCTCGTAATTAACAGTAGTCATAGCATCTCTCCTCTTTCTATCCTTGACTACAGCAATGATCTTGCTTCTTCATTGATATTGCACATCAGGATTGAATAAAGCAAGCTTCCATAAGCTTCCTCATTAATTTAATCTCCAGTCAGCATCCTTACCTATCCACAAACCTGCCTTCCTGAAACTCAACAAAGCTTAAATGCAAGAATCATGAAAAACATTGCAATCATTAAGTTAGCAAAATATAGTTCAAAGGCTCAGAAATAGTGATACATAAATATTTTAGAAAACAACCAGAAGGAAAAGATATTACATATGGAATGAAAATAAAGATAACATGATTGTTTTCATTTAAAATGCTATCAGGAGAGGGTTTAAAGGACTAGAGCACATGGTTTGTATAAAGGAGGCCCAGGTTCTATCTCTAGTTTTACCTGGTACCTCAAGGGAATGAGCCCTGACACCATGCCCATAGCAGCCTTGCATAGGCAGGTATGGCCCCAAACAAAAACAAAACAAAATATTGCAGCCATACAACAATGGAACATCTTAAGTGTATTGAAAAAAATAAACCTGGCAACCTAGCATTCTATATCTTTCAATAACTGGTTTTAATGAGGAATAAAAAAAATAATTTCACACATAACTTAGAGAATTTAAAACTGAAAGGCTTTCACTTTGCAACTTGTCAAAGTAGATATTTGAAACAAAAGGAAAACATGACTCCAGATCTAAAAATATGAGTCTGTACAATGAGAGTACCAGAGTAGCAGTAGTAGTGGATGTATTATACTGTTCTCAGGGGCTGGAGCAATAGCACAGCGGGAAGAGCGTTTGCCTTGCACGCCGGTCCACCCAGATGTGCGATGCCATAGGGTCCCCGAGCACCGCCAGGAGTAATTCCTGAGTGCATAGCCAGGAATAACCCTCGAACTTTGTCAGGTGTGACCCAAAAAAGCAAAAATAAATGAATGAATGAATGAATAAATAAATAAATATTGTTCTCATTATTTAAAATTCTAAGAGAGAATTGGTTTCTTAAACAAATGTTACAAAAGGATTTATGTGGTTCATAACGTTTGTAAAAAGTAAAATGTGTCCAATCAAAGAATAAAAGCCAGAGGAGAGACTTAAGTTTGTTATTGTAAGGGTCTCACATTACTACTGAAATGTTAAAATATTACTTGGAAGTAGGTTGTGATAAACATACATCCTATAAACTAGAAATACTACAAAATCTAAATTCATGACAAAATAATGAGTCATATATTAATTAAAAAGTTGACATCTATAAAAAAAGAGATACTAAAAAAGAGATCATTAAGTGTTTTATTAACCTGAGAATAGGACAAAAAAAGAAACAAATGAGGTGAGGAAATAAATGAGGTGAGGCAACTGTCATGATGATAGTCTTATATCAATTATCAAATTAAATGCAAACGGTCTAAACATAACCAATTAAAGGCAGAGGTTGCATGAATTATTTTAAAATTCTGACTATAAGTAAAAAACAGATTAAATATATAACAACAATAAATTTAAAATTCAGGAATGAAATATATATGTGTGTGTATATATATACTAACTGGGGTCATCAAAAAGTGGG
>JAJIBD010033342.1:0-27029 GCA_021461705.1 Cryptotis parvus | reverse complement strand
TATAATTACTGCTAATTCTGCCAACTTCAGCCTCAACTATGATTAAGCCTTAGCTAAATGTTCTGTGTGCAGACATGAAACATCAGCAGGGTGATCACATAAGTATTCCCACACAAAATTACAAATAATATCAAATGAAATGAACTTCTTGCTCTGAAAATATACAATATATTCCTATTTAACTGATAATTATTATAAGATATTCAATCCTGGTTTTCCCCTTATCATTATTTAATTATGGAGTAGCTAACAGTCACAATATGCCTAGGGGAATAATCCCCCTGGTTTGTTTTTAAAAATTTTATTTTATTTTACCATCACACATATAAACATTGTGGCTACAAGGTTTTCATGGTGATTTGTTACTGACATTCAATATACCATCAACCAATCCTAACTACCACCATTGCAGCTTCTCACCACCATTGTCTCCAATTTTCCCACACACCCCTTAAACCTGCCCCATAGCAGGCCCTCAATAATTTATTTTATATTGCTTGTTATAATTTGCTACATGAATGTTCAAAACTGTTTCCTCAGAAGAAAGTTGGTGAAGATGTATATCTCACTTGGAACTAGTAAGCCCTTGTATAAGAGATTAATAAGACGCGTTAGAACTTAAACCTTCTGAGTTCCATTTTATTGATCATAATTGAAAGCCTTCTATATTACATCCTTCCAAGCCCCTTTTTTTTAAAGTGTTACTGTAAGAGCCTAGAAAACTTTTTTGTTTATGGGTGTTTAGAACGTATGATAGGTCCCCATTTGGACATAATTATTTTCCTGATTATAGTTTCAAATAAGACAGCTATTGTATGCTGATCTGAATTTCTAAAACTCAAGGGGAATCATGGAACGAATAGATATGCACAGGTTTTAAGGTAATTAAACATTAAATGGAGATAAATATGTTTCTTCATATGATTGCTTTGACAACTTCTAGGAACATGAGCAACTTTGTTCTGTTTCACTCTCATGCACTCAAACACACACACACTTGCTGCATAAGATTTGGAGCCAACTTTATTTTCATTATTATACTTCTACTTCCAGAAAACTATGAATTTTATTTTATTAGGAGTGAAAGTAAATAAAGTTAAAAAACTGTGTACTTTATTTAAAAGTCACTAAATGCATGGAAATGTGCAAAACTATTCAAGATTACCTTTGCTAGATGGTTACCTTTGTTGAAGTTAAGAAGGTTAACTTGGTTGGAGTAATAAAGTACCAAACAATTATACTCTCCTATTTTACTATTTAAAATGTACATGTGTGTGAGTGGGTGTGTTTAAAACATATTTATCTTTACATATAAAATATTAAAAAAAAAAGTGATCAAAAAGAAAAATCAACTATAACATTATTAATTCACTAAAATGATATTTTAGTGACTCCTTTTTATACTACATACAATCATTATCTTCAAAATACAGCAGTATCTAAATACAGCTGCTAAAACACACAGGCTAGCACTTAGAAAATATAATTATTGCGGCTGGAGTGATAGTACAAGGCTAGGGTGTTTTCCTTGCACCCTGCCAACCTGGGTTCAATTCTCAGCATTCCATATGTTACCCTGAGCACTGCCAGGAATAATTTTTGAGTGCAGAGCCAGGAATAACCCCTGAGAATAACAAGGTGTGACCTCAAAAAAGCCAAAATTACAATTAGTTTAGAACCTTTACCATGTTTTTGCTCTAAAAATGCTTTTTAATTATTTTATATCAATAGGCAGGCAACCCTATAATAAGGTTTTCAAGCAGAAAAATATATATTGGGTGTTTGGAGAAAGATTTTGAACACTAAAAATCCTTTTCAAAGTTCTTATAGGAAGACTTTAAAGAACAGAGGCCGGGCGATAGCCCAGCAGGTAGGCATTTGCCTTGCACGCAACGGGCCTTCACCAGCCTGGGTTCGATCTATGGCATCCCAAATGGTCCCCTGAGCACTGCCAGGAGTAATTCCTGAGTGCAGAGCCAGGGAGTAACCCCAGTGCATCGCCGGGTGTGACCCAAAAAACAAACAAACAAACAAACAAACAAATAAATAAATAAATAAATAAAAATAAAGAACAATCATACTCACCAGTTATAGAAATTCACTGTAGAAAAAAAAAACATATTCTTCATGAAATAAAAATTTTATCCTAAAAATTGATAGAATATTGTCAGGGAGCCACTAGGGTCCCCAGTGATATCAGGGAATGAGTTCCCTTCTATCTCCGAGCTGGAGGGGACGGGATAAATCTCGAGTCCAGCACAGTTTTAAAAGGCTTTACTCTCACAGGTTCTGGTATACACTCCAGTACAGGAAAACCCCAGACTTTAGGTTCCTAGCTGGGCCCCAGCCACATTTAGGTTTAGAATCCTAGACCAATATGGTCACAACCACATGCTAAGGCCTAACAGGAAGAGAGAACAGAGAGGCGGAGAGGAGAGGCAGAGAGCAAAGAGAAGCCAAAATGGCCAAAAAAAAAAAAAACCCTTTCTCCTCTTCCTAGCTTATTTTATACATAGACGCCTGCAAACCTTCCTGCCCAGTCAATCTTGGGCTGGGCTATCTAGTGATGAATCCAGGTAAATGACCCTATTGAAATGTAGATATTCAGTTGGGCCCTATAGCTCAAGCTTCACAAATGCCAAGGCTGACTCCCAGGGATAAAATCTCCCTTGCAGAGTAGAGAGGAGCTGTGTCTCTGAACCAGAAAGTTCAGAGAAAGTGCAGAATGCAATTTGTAGAAAATGGCATTAATCCTTCTTACCATGAATATATAGCCAGCTGTTCCAGACTCTAAGTCCCACTAAGGACTAAAATTCATCAGAGTAATTCACTTTGGCATTACCTTTAAGATCAGAGGCAAGTCAATTTGCCCGACAGAGCACAGGCATGTCTCTTTGAACTAGGAGAACTGATTACATTATGGTTGATCTAACGTGGCCAAGCACTCTTGGAATATCTACATGTATGTCCCTAGCAGGGACCCATGGAAGCAGGAAGAGTATTGAACTGGGGCAAGCAAGATTCATAATATTCATGATAAAAAAATTTATACCATATAAAATTATGAAATCAATCCAATTTTGCCGAAGCTCCCAATGTGTCTGCTCGGATTCCCTAAAAGCAGGAAGTATGGGCCAGAACGATAGCCCAGCATGTAGGGCGTTTGCCTTGCACACAGCCGGCCCATGCCGACCCGGGTTCGATCCCCGGCATCCCATATGGTCCCCTGAGCACAGCCAGGAGTAATTGCTGAGTGCAGAGCCAAACCCCTGCGCATTGCCAGGTGTGACTCAAAAAGAAAACAAACAAAAAAAAAAAGTGCAGGAACTAGCTCTTCACATAAGTTAAGTGTAACCGTGTAGCTTGAATCAAAGGCTCAGTAGGGTGAACCATCCAGCAGCATATTCGACAAAATTATCGAAAACAAGGATTAGTATTCTTTACATGACCAGGACAATCCAAAGGGCTCATAGAACATTCCTCTTCAACACTGCTATATGTTAATGAGTTGTTACAACTAAAATTATTTTTATCAGAGTAATAGAGGCCTGAAAGAACTAAAGAAGAACATTCAGACCATCTTTCCAGCTTATTAAAGAATACTTAAAATACAAAAAAAAGTATAAATTCAATGTTTATGTTTTAAATGAATTTGGGAGTTTCCATACACTTGACAACCAAGGTATTAAACATACCCAACATATTTAAAAGATTGTGTTCATTTGCTTTGTGTAAAAGTATGTGTGTGTATGGTTAGATCATATTGTTAAAAAATAGTCACAACATTAAACAGCAGATCTATATAATTTATTCATCCTGCATAACTAAACAAATTATGTATCTTGATAAATACTGAATTTTTTAAAAATTTTTTTTTGCCTTCCACTGAGAATCACCATTTCAGACACTGCTTCTAGGAGTAAGACTATTTAAAAAATTTAAAGAGAGTGAAATATTGTAATACTTATCCTCTAGACTACTTCAAAATATATTTTCTTATAACAAATGAAGGCATTTCCTCCATATTTAAAGCTAATTGTGTTTTAATATACGTATATACCATATTTTCTTTATACTTCCACCTGCCAGTGGACATGTGGGTTGTTTCTATGATTTGATTACTATGAACAAACTATGATAAACATGGGTGTGTTGATATTATTGAAAATCTTATTTTATTTCTCTTTTCCTTTATTTATTATAATGTTGAATTTATGTTTATTCTGAGTTTAAATTTTCTGAGACAAAATTGAAAGTATGAATTAGGTTAAAGAAAAGACAAGGACCAAAAACTTTTATAAATTTCTCCACAAATTCTCAACTATTTTGCATTCCTAATTAGCATTATATTAATTATATCAATCACATGATATTAATTATATATTAATCACATGCTATCAATTATATGCTATTAATCATATGATATGATGTGATATGATGTGATATGATATGATGTGATGTGATATGATATGATATATGATGTGGTATGATATGATGTGATGTGATGTGATATGATATGATATCATATGATATGATATGATATGATATGACATGACATGACATGGCGTAGCGTGGCGTGGCGTGGCGTGGCGTGGCGTGATGTGATGTGATGTGGTGTGGTGTGATGTGGTGTGGTGTGGTGTGGTGTGAGGTGAGGTGAGGTGAGGTGAGATGAGATGAGATGAGATGAGATGAGATGAGATGAGATGATAACTAGTAGTATGTATATCTAATTACTTATTAATAATTCTAATAAACTGATCAAAAATACTTAATGAACATTTAATAAATTCAAGTATTGTGTTCTAACCTAGAATTTTAATAACTGTAAGTAATAGAGAAAACAGCAACAGCAAAGAAATATTGGACACTTACTTAATTCTGAATGAGTGTCCCTCCTTTGACAGAAAACAAGAGAAATTTGAGTACTGTAAATAAGATGACATTTTTTCCAAATAGATGCGGAAATAGAATCATTTTTAACTTAAATATAAACATCAGCTATCAATTTAATACATGAATTATAATTTACTTTTTAAAAATATATTCATTTGGATGGCAAAGTTTGAATGAAAAACAGTGAAGAATAAGACTGCACTATGAATTTTAAGAAGCACTTGCAGACAATTTTTTCAAAAATCATCTTTTGTAAAGAGAAGCAGAGATATAAGTCAATTACTACAGGAAACATCAAGAAAGCTTTTTGTTAAAATCCACAACATTTTCACATTTTTAAATATTAATCAGGATGATTCACCAGAGATGGAAATATGTTGAATTAATAATGTAAATAAGTAACACTTGGAAAAGCAAGAAGGTTCAAAATCAAGACAGTACTTTAAATGAGTGTCTTGAAGAAGGCAATTTATGAGTAAAATAGTTACACAGAGGCGTGTAGACTCCAAACTGGTAAAATAAAGAGTAGATTCTGTTTTCTCAGTCATAAAGTATAAATTAAATATTAATATGTCTAAGTTTAAGTATCTTTTGGTAGATATCAGAGTAAAAATAAAAAGAAAGGGGGCATTTTGAAAGATCATTATATCAATACATTATAAATTCTAAAGTTGACAAGGAAAAAGTATTCTGATTAACAGTCAAACAGAGGAGAAAATTATTCACAAGCCTTAATAAAGTCAAAGTATTCTTGAATATGAGAATTTGTAAAAATGAGTTCTAGCATAAAGTAAGACAGAATGCTTAGTCCTTAAATATATGATTTCATATAAGAGCTATTATGGTATTAGGAATTTCTGGCTGTAATAATGAAAAGAGATGGGGCTGGAGTGATAGCACAGTGGGTAGGGCGTTTACCTTGCACGTGGCCGACCCGGGTTCCATCCCATATGGTTCCCCGAGCACCACCAGGAGTAATTCCTGAGTGCAGAGCCAGGAGAAACCCCTGAGCATTGCTGGGTATGACCCAAAAAAACAAAAAGAGAGAGAGAGAGAGAGAGAGAGAGAGAGAGAGAGAAAGTGGTCATCAGAAATGATCTATGAAATAGCAAGTGTATCCATCATGTTCATTAGGGTAAAGATCAATTTATGAATTTCCTTTCTTTTTGTCATAATTCAAATGTAGTAAAAACTATATGTCAGTTGTGTACAATGACATCACATACAAAGTATAATGCTTATTTTATTTATTTATTTAGTTTTGCTTTTTGATGGGTCACACCCGCCAACGCTCAAGGGTCACTCCTGCCTCTGTTCTCAGGAATTACTGCTGGAGGTGGTTGGGGTACCATATTGGATGCCAGGGATCGAACCCTGGTTGACTGTGTGAAGGCAAAAGTATTACCCACTGTACTATCACTCCAGCCCCAAGTATAATGTTTAAAGTGAGTTTCACACCTCCAACCCCTCAAAGTAGCAATTTAACAATTGTACAAATTATCCATTACATTCAGAAGCTTCAATAATAGTTTCTATAAATTTACATGTCCTCAATAATTTAATAGCATTAATCAACAAGGTAGTACATATATAGAGAAGAAAAATATATAAATCTTAATAAGTGTCATTGCTATTAATTTAACCTAGAATCAGAATTTAGGAAAATATTTTACTTGGTGCATTGAACACTTAAATATTAATATATTATTTTTTCAAAATACATATTTGAGTGATCAGAATAGGAGAATGATGAGGAATAAAAAGGAAAAGAAGGAGGAAGAAGACAGGCAGACAGGCAGGCCTGCCTAGTGTTTTATCTCTAGCTATAAAGAAAAATACTACTCTACTCTGGATCCTATATAGAAAACTCCTCACAAATGTCCATAGGAAAAAAATCTGCCACAAATGATTCTGAATTTCTAAAGTTGTTATCTCTCCTCTGTGTTATCTCATCTTGTGTGATATGTCTTCTAATCTTTCCTACTCAAAAGTAGTTGATAATAATCGGGAGTAATAATAATTAAATTGTATTACTACTTTTTTCTCACTTCATTTACGTTCCTTTGTGGTCATCAAATTGCCATTTGTTAATGTTACCAAAATTTCTTTTTCACTTATCAAATAACTGCAGACTTTCTATTATACAAAGAAAGTTTAATCAAATGACAGTAAACAACATTCTCCAGATTATAAACTTTGCTTCTTAGCTACAGTCTTTCTTATGTAACTATTAATATACCAGTACTAAATCCCTGTTTTAGAGGAGTTTACTATATGCCTCCCTGAGGATAATCACTGATATTCCATGAAAGTTTATAACATTGTCTGGATTTTTAAAAAGAAGTGAAAGTAAAAAGAGAAATAAACCTCTGGGCCAGGATCAGCTGGAGAATATAGCAGGAGAAATAGTACCACATTGCCTTGCATGTGGTAAACCCCTATTCCTGGCCCTACAGATGGTTCTCCCAGCCTTTCCAGGTGTGATCCTTGAGCAGAGAGTCAGGAGTAACCCTGATCACAATTGGGTGTTAAACAGCAACTAGCAAACAAGCAAACAAGACTTCTACTTTGGGATCTAAGGGTTAACCAGAGGCAGGAAAAAAATGGAAGGTTTTTTCTTACTAACCAAATGTCAAAAAATAAAATCTTGCTAAGGGACAAGAGCAATGGTACAATGGATAGGTCTTGATTTTCACATGCTTACATGGGTTTAATCCCTGGCATCCCAAATGTTCTCCTGAGCACTGTCAGGAGTGATTCCTGAGTCCAGAGTCAGGAGTAACCCCTTAGTATCACTAGTGTGACCCAAAAAATAAAAACAAAATCAAAATTGGTTTGCCTATTAATACTAAAAACTATAGCAATTATTTTTGCATATTTTTATGTATAATTTTTGCTTTTCCTAATTTATTATGCATATTTTGTAAGTGATTTGTCTTCTCAAAAATTATTTACATTCTAGAATGGTGTCATTTGTAAATTTAATGTTTCTTTATTTCCTACTGTATGAAACATTTTTGCATGTATCGCACCATATTATTTATAACTTCTATTGATTACCTTTGGGTATAATGCAATTATGTAAATAAATGACTTTATCTATACTGCATATTTTTTCTGTGTATGACTTACTTTATTTAAACCTTTCCAATGTCCATGTAATTGTTTTTTCACCAGTTGTATGTTTTTGATCTTCTAATATGAATGATTTTCTAGTCATCTTTTATTTAGTTATTTCTAATTGTTCATTAGTTTCTAATTATGTTATTGGAAGAAAATGTGTTTATTTTTATGGCAGTATTTAGAACTTTCTGTCATCCTATGGTCTATTATTTTTTCTTCTCTTCAAACTTTGATTATATTAAGTGAAATCCTCAATTTCCTTGGAATCTGTAACTTTGTCTCTGAGTATTTATTGAAGGTTTAGTTTCAAAGGATTTCTTCAGATATCTGTGTGTAGGCTTCTGTCAACTGTGTTGTATAGTCAATGCAGCACTAAATGACAGTACCTTACCTTCCAAAGTCATTTTGAGCCCCAGAGTCTTACTTGAGTTCCCAAAGATCACCTACCATGACTCCATTGCAATTTAAGATTTCATAATTTCCTTATTAACTCCATCTGTGCATTTGATTTATTTCTACATTTTCCCGAATGTAAAGTCCCTTGAGATATTACTCAAATATAGACTCCTAAATTTACTCTCATCACAGATGAGTGTCAGAATTTATTTTCAAAATTTTATATTAATTTATCTTACATGCGCTTGCCTTATACCTCAAAATAAAAGTAAACTTTGATGACCTTATGTACCTGACTCACTATTTCACTGAGAATTTTTTCCACTGCTAATTTCTTAATTTTATGCTATTCCAGTTATTCATTCAAATGCGTGCATATGTGTATATTACTCAGCTCTATAATTTATTTCTTCAAGTGAATGTCTTGATTATATAGTCCCCAGTAAATTCTGAATATATGAATATGAGTGTTTTAAATATCAATATATTACTGTTTCATAAGTGTGCTCATAAATACTGAATAACATGAATATTTTCTGGCTTAGTACTCACAAATATAAATTTTTAAATTTGTATTGCATCCTAAATATGAGATTTGAGGGTTTTTTTTATTCTTTATGCAACATCTTTCCTTTTATATTATCTTCTTATAAAGACATTTCTCTATTGACTTTTATTTTATCTCATTTTATATTCACCTCTCTGTACAACTCACATATTAAAAAGCTATTGAAAGCCAGATTAATATTATAAATGATTAATATTATAAAAGTATATAGCACATATTAAAATAAAATATAAAAATAGTATTGATTTATCATCATTTCACTTGTCAAAAACAATGGCAAGACGAATGGCCAAAAGTGCTCTTCTTCATTAATCATCAGGGAGATGCAAATCGAAACAACAATGAGGTATCATCTCACACCACAGAGACTGGCACATATCCAAAAGAGCAAGAACAACAAGTGCTAGCGTGGATACGGGGAGAAAGGAACTCTCATTCACTGTTGGTGGGAGTGCTGACTGCTCCAGCCCTTTTGGAAAACAGTATGGATGTTCCTCTGAAAACTAGATATTGAGCTCCTATTTGACCCAGCAATACCACTCCTGGCAATTTACCCTGGAAACCCAAAATCACATAGCAGGAACACTATCTGTACTTCTTTATTTATTGCAACTCTATTCACTATAGCCAGAATCTGGAAACAACCTAAGTCCCTGAGAACCGAGGACTGGCTAAATAAACTGGGATACATCTACACAGTGGAATACTATGCACTGTCAAAAAAGACAAAATCATGAAATTCACCTGCAAATGGATGAACATGGAGATTATCATGCTGAGTGAAATTAGTCAGAAGGAAAAGGACAGATATAGAATGACTGCATTCATTAATGGGATATAAATATATACCAGGGTTCTACTAAGTGTGGGAAATGGTTACACCAGACTAGAACTCACCATTGAATATACACAATGAGACTTACATGATAAGCTCTAAATGTCTGTAGGGCAAGACAATGTGTGAAAGAAGAGAGAGAGATACAGAGACAAAGATAGAGACAGAGAGAGGGAGAGAGAAAGGAAAATAAAAAGGTGCCTGCTATAGAGTCAGGCTGGGGGTGAGTGGGAGGGAATGTGGGGACATTGGTGGTGGGAATGGGACACTGGTGATGGATGCTGGAACAATGTATGACTCAGAACCAATTTTAAACACTTTTGTAATGATATATTTCATAGTGGTATACTAAAAATTTAAATTAAATATAAATAAACAAACAAACAAACAAACATATCCATGGGGGCCAGATATATTTAAAAAAAAACAAAACAATGGCAAGAGTAAAAACACAACTTCATAATGTGGTATGGATTTTCCTTCCTGACCAAAGTACTGGTCTAAAGAGCTTATTACAAAGCACCATCACTATAAGCACTGCAAGTTTATTCCCTCCTATCTGAAAAAAACATATATTTAATATATATATAAATATTTATAACATTATAGCCTAATTTCTCAAAAAATTATTTTATAATGTATTAGACAATTTACTGAATGACAGCTCAAATAAACACACATAAGTATAAAATAAATAACTAATAGAGCCAGAGAGAATCAGCAGGTAGGACGCTTTCCTTGATGAGGCCCACCCAGATTCAACCCACGGCAACTCATGTAGTTCCCTAAACACCACCAAGAGTTTGCCCTGAATACAGATGTATTTGATCTTAAAAACAAAATAATAATAATTTAATAAATAAACATGTGGCAGGTTACAGTTCACTGATAATAAAGAAAATATAATTTTCTATGTTTTGCTGGATTTTCCTTAGCTTTTTCTTAGTATATTCTTCCCCCAAGATGACTTCATTCTTTACTCTTTCTTAGATGTGTTATTATTTTTGTAATTCAGGAAAGAAAACTATAGATTGTGGACACCTAAGGAGATAAATTATCATCCTAAATCAGCCATGTATTTACATAATAATTTCCTTTGAACAATTTTACATTTATTTTGATACATGTAATTTAAAGATCTTTATATCTCATTTTGGAGTAGAATTTTTTCCACTTTAGTTAAAAGCTTTATATTTCACTTTAGCATGCATACAAATGGTTTAAAAGTCCTTATACAGTTTAACAACATCCACATGCTTCCAAACTTTTTTGACCTTGGAGAAATATGTTTCATATATTGTCCTGAAATACTTTGTAGTTCATTAATGTGTACCCACTGTAAATCTCTCCGATGCCCAAACCTCTATTCTTGATGACACATAAAATTCATAGGATAAATTGGCACTTTCATTACAGATTTGCATAGTCTCTTCCCCTAGGATTTTGAGAATATGTAGTGGAGAATATGTAGTGAGTTAGGGAAATTTTAATAAATAGTGAATTGTAGATTAGTTTAGCATGTACAATGGCAATAGAAACTGTATTTAGTGACATTCTAAGGAAATCCAACCTAACAAATTCCATAGAAATTTCTCTTCTGACCAAGACCATTTCAGAAACATACAAAGCAAGAATCTCTGGGAAATTTAATCATTCTTTGGCTAAATTGCCACAGATAAAATTGTCTTGGTTCCATATTGTAGGCCAGAAGTATTTCTAAACTACTTACCTTCAAAAGAAAGACAATACAAAAGTATTATCCTAAAATTATGTGTTTGTTAACATATTCAAGCTGTGTAGCCAGCTTGAATTGGTTAAATTTCCTTCTTCCCAATATTTAATAGTATAACTTTATGTTCCCAATTAGTTCAAAAATTCAAATATACCTGCAATTCTTGGTAACATATTAAATTTTGAATATAAAAATATACTGGACCTCCTGGGATAAACCCAGAGCCACGGCAGAGCCTGGCAAGCTACCCGTGGTGTATTCAATATGCCAAAATCAGTAACAATAATCAACCTCAATCCCAACAAACGGAGATGTTACTGGCACCCGCTTGAGCAAATCTCTGAGCAACGGAAAAACAAGTGACAAGTGACACACCCCATAGACCTGGAGAGATATGCCAAAGGACTAAGCATATGCATTGCATGTGGTGTTAGGGGGTGACGGTGGATGCCCCAACATCGTAGGAGAAAATTCCAAAACAGAAGACAGTAGTAGCCTGTGAGTACCCTCAAGAACGCCATCATCCCTCAAACCTAAAGTCTCTTTCACCTTAATATCTATTATTTGGACCATGTCTTTTTCTATGTGGCAGCAAGGGTAGAGAGTATCACTCAAAGAGTTTCATCTTTAAGTAGTTTTTTCATCTTTATAAAATTCTTCCATATATATGCTTCCCTTACTTCTGGTTGTTTATTATTTTTTCATAGGTATAAAAAGGCAAACCACAATTTTCTTTTTCTTTTCTCTCTTTTCATCTGAGCCCTAAGTTTGTATCGACCATACCCTCTTGCTGATTCAAATTATACCAACCAAAATAATTGAACATCTGTAGCTTAGATTATGTGCAAGCACATGTGGAGAGTAGGGAATTAGATATTTCTTCCAATTCATTCAGCCCTATTGAGGCTTAATCTCAACATTCAGATGTTGAGGAATATATCTAAAATGATTCAAAATTTTGATAAATTTACATGCAAAGAAATAAATTGAATACTAAGCAAAAAATCTAAATTATTAAATGCTGAAATTTTCAGAAATGCTTTTACTAAACATTAGAAAGAGTTTTCAAAATAGGCTGCTCTTTGAAATGCAGAAATTACGCTAAGGGTTTTATAGCACATGTGTAGAGAAAACACAGATTTTTGCACTGAGCACTCAGGGAGTTCATTGTAAGTTTAGGTGCAAGCGAAAAGAATACTAATAAGTACGATTCTGAATAATTGCTACTTTTTCTATACTTATGTGTCATGAATTCTCATGATTATCTAAACATGTTTCACCAATTCATTCCATATTTAAAGGCTTATCATAAAATTAGATAAAAACAATCATAGAAGTAAAATTTAACTTGTAGTTAAAAAGTTCTAATTTTATACTATAGGTATACCCCAAAGTAGATCAAGTATAATAAAGATCTAGTTGGGCCAGAGAGATAGTATGGTCGGTAAGGTGCTTATCATACATGCTGCTGACCTAGGTTGGATCTCTGGCATCCCCCATGGTCCTCTGAGCACAGTAGGAGTAAGCTCTGAATACAGCAGCTGTAAGCCAAGAAGAAAAAAATTAAATAAATATCAAATTGTGATAAAAGATCATTTTGATTGAAATTGAGTACATTTAACTACTGCTAAACTGTAAAGTCATTTATTTAGCTTGGTTAAGCGTAAAGAATAAAATATTTTTAATTATAGTATCTAGATGAGTAGATTAACACAAATGCTCTGACGACTAAGATACTTATTTATTTTACTAAAGAAGTAAGGGTTGTAGAGAGAAGGAGGGGAAGAGAGAGAAAGAGGAAGAGAGAAAGATGGGGGTAGAGGGGGGAGAAAGAAAAAAGGAAAAGTGCCTGCTGCTATGGAGGTTGGCTGGGGAGGTAGGAGGAAATGTGGGGACATTGTTGGTGGGAAATGGGCACTGGTGGAGGCATGGGTGCTGGAGCACTGTATGACAGAAACCCAGACATGAATATCTTTGTAATTGTATATCTCACTGTGGTATAATAAAAAAATAAAAAAGAAGTAAGGATTCTAAATGGGAACAGTGCCTCTCAGCCAAATATGTGGGAAAAATATATATATAGTGGCTTCAATCATTATTACAGCTAATGAGTCACTAATAAACATTGCTTTTCTGTTCCAATAGCTCTGAACTCTTGCTGAGACTGAACGTTCAGTACTCAAAGGAATAAATGTTATAACAAGGAACTCTATTGTATTACCTGTCCATTAGTAGTTATGATTACCTTTTTCATGAGCAATGGGCTATTGGAAAAAGAGCAAGGGATGAAAGGGAAGGGGAAATACATATTTGGGATCATATAAAACACTGAAATTTATTTAAAAAGATGCAAATGTGGTAAAGTAGGAGAGATTTTAGAAACAGAACTAAGAGTTGTGAAATAGCTATCAGGTCAGTCATCCAAGATATAGAGCACTATTGATGGTTGGACTGCCAGAAATTAAAATTCAAAACAGTAAGTAAGAGAGAGTAAAAAAGTGAGTATAAAGGTAGAAGCAGACACTACTAAATGCAAAATTTCTAAATTAATTATAAAAATGAGGATCAAAATTTACTCATTTTCTTCAATTATGCTATATATATTTTACATATCAACAACTTTTCTGGGTTAGTAGTTTTGTGTGTGTATGTGTGTGTCTGTGTGTATGTGTGTGTGAGAGAGAGAAAGAGAGAGAGAGAGGAGAGAGAGAGAAAGACCCTCAGTCAGGCAAATAACTTATTCCTGGCTCTGTGTTCAGGGATCACTCAATGAACTGAGATCATCCATGGTGCTGGGATTAGGGCCCATGCTTCCTGCATACATGGGAAGTGCCTTCCTCACTATATATCATCTGGTCTTTACAGTGCTTCCATTTTTCAGTCATGCAGAACAAGTAGTGATCAGGACTTACGCCTATCCCTGTGCTCAAGGATCATTCCTGAAGGTGCTCAAGGAACCATATACTATACTGGATATTAAACTGAATATCACCTCTATTTTGGAGTTAGTTTTGTAAGTAAAAATAGTTCTCTTCAGAAAATATGAGGAAAGAGAAGGGAAGACGTGTTCAAGGGAGAACATGGACTTCTCTAGTGGGGGGGAAGGCTGAGAGCTAAAATTTTAGTTTAAGATGAGGGAAAGAAAAAATGCAGAATGCACCCTAAAGTGAAAAAAGGGAAATTGTACAATTTAATTTGTTCACTTTCCCAGGATTGAGAATGTGCCAGCTACTTTAATTGTGCATTTAGTTCATAAGTTACAGAATGCTGAGGTAGAATAGAGAATTTTAGAAAGTAAAATCACAGGTATTGTAATCTTTGAGCTCAACAAGCCATTTTATGAGAAATGGCCCTCATTTTAAGACAGCATGAGAATATTTTAATTACAGATGTTTATCATAATAGGCTGAAGTACTGCTACTTCTCTTTATATTTTTTCCTGTGGCTTAAAATTTTGAGTATAGGAGAAGGTGCATGCATATATTAGGTAGTCAGAGTGATGGAGGACCATAGCATATATTTTTCATATATAACCTTAAAATATTTTATGAAAGAGTGAAAGATTCTAGATCTTGTTACTGTGTCTTTGTTTGAAGTTAGAACTTTACTTCCCAGGTCTTTTTTTTTTCCTTCTCAAGCATTTGATGTGAACTGCATAAATCCACATTGTTTATACCAGCTTCAAAAGAGATGCAAGAAGTCAAGAAGCAGACCTCTAGCTAAAACTCCTCTAGTGAATGAAATGTCAAATTCATCTTCCCTGAAGTAGTCATGTCAGAAGTTTTAGGAATATTGTCTAGCAGAAAGAAATGACAGTGCTTAGTGTATCATTGATATCCACAGCTGAGGGTACTAGTGTCTTTGCTGGTGAGATAACATATACTCCATTGGACAGTTCTACTATACAATGTTTAACACTAATGGTTGACTATTAGAAATGTCTAAGAATTATAAATGTTTTGCTTATTTATTTCTTGATAAAGCTAATTTTACTGTGCTTTGGGATTTCTTGTTTATATTTCTGAACTCTAAGTTTGCCTGCAACCAGACAAAGAGATAGAGCATTACAATATATCTGATTTCTTAGATGAGAAGACATTAGAACTTAGAACAAGAAAACACATACAAAATTAATATAAAGATTTAATTATCTTTTATTATTCTATAACAGTCAGCCCACAACATACATATCTCAAGAATGTAAGCTTTCCTATGAATGTAAGTACGCATAAGAAGTTCCATTTGAACTTAATCTCAAATCTTCCTCACCCACTTAATTTCTTAATAAAGTGTGTAAATGCCAATGTTTTCAGGGGGAAAAAACTGGAAGCACATGAAAGAAAAGTAGTGTCTAAAGGCAGTTCTTCCAAGACATGAAGTGATTTTAGATTTGAGTGGTTGTGGGCAAGACAAAAGGAGCTAAGAAAACAACTTAAGGGCAAAATACAACAACCCTCACCACACACACACACACACACACACAAACTTTTTTAAGGCACCTGTGGTAATTCAAAATAATTAGCTCTAGGAAGAACAAAGTTTGAATCTGAAAAAAAAAGGAGCAATGTGTTGAAAATGAAACAAGGAAAAATTGGAGCAGACTTCAGTGGCTTCCAGGAACTCATTGTGGAAATTTGTGGGGGTTTTCTTTTAGGGAATCACTGTAGCTAACATGATCTGTCAGTGTCAAAGGTGCCCAGGTAAGGATACTATTGTATTCCTGCAGGCACAGTGTGGGCAGCCTTCCAGTTACTGGGTAACTGACACAGAGAAACTGTTCCAAAATTCAAGAAGGGGGTACTGAGAATATTCTGACATGCCGGCATTTTCTACAGTATTCAGAGGTAAAAGAATCATAGATTAGAAGATTCAGGGACATTGAGGAGAATTAACAAATGGATCTGTGGATTGTGATTGCATTGATTGCATTGCACTTGGGAGTTGGATAATACTATAGATTCACAACTAGATGAGAGATTTATTTAAAAAGATTCTTCCCTGATTTCCAAAAAGATGAATCAATGACATCTGACAAAAATCCACAGAGGCCATGCCATTAAGTTTCCTTAGAAATGAACTTTAGGTTTTCAAAATATAGAACTAGAAATTAAGCCTAACAATCTTTTATTCATACCACTTTAGCTCCAAAGTTGGAGGAAATTTTTATAGACTTAAAATGTCTGATTTTAAACAATGTCACTACTCTTATCTAAAAAACTTAGCATAATTATCTAAAATATGTAACAGAAGGTGATACTGAGGTACATTTACAAATTCTTATGAAGGATTAAATTCTTTAAAAGCTTCCTAAAGTTTCAAAACCATATATTCACATCAGAAAATCATTTATTTGCTTATTTATTTTTGTTGATGAAATCCTGGTATTTATTATACTGTTCATATGGCATCTCATGCACATATTATAAAACCACACCAGTGCACCTACCCCCTCCCCACTAAACCCCCAAAGCACTCCTTTCAGTTCCACTCCTGAAATTAATGGTGTGGATCAGTTCTCCTATAATGTTGCTGTTGGCCCTTTGCTATGTCATTCCTAAGTATATTTAAGTCCTGCAAATGGTAAGATCATTCTGTACCTATGATATACTTTAGTTTCATTCATGGTGCTGAAAATTACAGGTAGTCTTATTTCATATTTGTATTCATATATGCTTGTATAAAGTAAACATTTCAGCAGAATTATTATTATTATTATTATTATTATTATTGATTATTATTACCTTGGTCTTTGGGCAATACCTAGCTGTGCTCAGGTCTTATTCCTAGCTCTGCACTCAGGGATCATTCCTAACATTGCACAGTGTACTTTAAGCAAACCATGGTTGGTCACATGAATCCCTAAGAGCTGTACTATTTTATGACCCTCAGCAGAATGTTTAACTTTTCTAAAAAGAATAGGGGAAATGACTGTGGGTTAGATAAGTTTCTACTTACTCAGCAATGCATTGCTTAGTATTGTGAGTTAATAAAAAGTATGTGGTTGTCAAAATCATTCATTTTAAATGAAATTTAAAATTACCTGCCTTTAAGATGGAACCAGCCTCCTTGTCTATGACTATAAATTATTTCATAAGAATTCAAACACTTTGCATACAATGTACAGTTAATATAAACTACAGTTTAAAATCACTCAAAAGTGTTTCAGTTATATTTATTGTCATTATAAACACATTTAAAAACTCTAGAGGTTTATATGTATTATTAAGTTGTGAAGTTGACTCCAGAAATAACGAATACAAAAATGTCATTATGTAGAGATTTCTTTCTTCAGGAAGAGCAAAATAAGACATAGGTACAAACTCTAATGCGAATGCACAGCAGGAAAATTAAGCATGTATACCACAGGAATTGAGAAGAACTTTTTCCTGCGATAACAAATTTATTGGGTAAAAAAACCCTCAAATTCTGTATAGGGCATGAGAGAGATGAGAATAAATAGATGAGAGTCAAAGAGGAAGAGACCATTGACCCGTTTGAAAAAAGGCAAAATATAGAAAAATGCCACCTCAGAAGCACTTGATTTTATATTCTATTTCTTTCTTAATTTAGAAACTTAAACTATGGCTGAATTTTAGCCACATCTATATTATCTTTATGTCTCTGATGCAATGATACTTTTTTTTCAACTTTCAATTTCAATACCTTGCATTTGCTAATTCTTTAAAATAACATTTATTTAGTATTTTTCCGACATATTTCTCCTTACTCAAATGAAAATTCTCTACTGGTTTTTGAAATTTTTTCATAGGAATGTACTGAAGGAATCTTGACATCATCAAGTATATAACCTTACATTATCAAGATGACTTCTATTTCATAATGTCATTCTATTTTGTTAATGGAATCACCAATCATGATTTTAACATTATCTTTCTCTCTTCAATCACCTATACTTGAGCTCAAATTCAGTTGTTGAAGTTAAATTATCTCCCTCCTCTAAGTCCTCTTTTTTATTCATTAAAAGACATTTTTGGGGGGGTTGGTGGAATATGGTAGAGAGATAATAGAGTGTATAACGCATGTGTCTTGCATGAAGACAACTATGATTCATTCCCGGTACTACATATGCAATCTGAGCCCTGGCAATGAATGATGACTGAAAAAAGAACCAGGACTGTACCATGATCAAAAACTAGGTGCAACCCTAAATTTTTTTTAATTTATTCACTGAACTAATATGTCCTATGGGATATATCTTGTGTAATATTCAATGCTTTACACTGAGACATTTTGGAAACTATTAGAAGTAATTTACTTTATAAATATTTATACAATGCTATTTTTTCATTGGGAAATTTTGTTATTAGTGCAGGTTGTATTTGAATCTAGGTCTTTTGATAATACGTACTAGCATCTCATTTGACCTCTTTTAATTTTTATTTGCTATTATTTATATAACAACACCAGTTATCTATGTTCCACTTTTATGTGAGTATTTTCATAAATTTTGGATTGTAGGCTCAGAGAAAGTGCTCAAAGAGATCAGCACATACTTTGCATTTAGGGGTCCAGTTTGAGTGCCCCCGTTACACTGCAAATACCTGCCAGCACAGAATCGGAAGTAGTACAGCTGGGTGTGGCCCCAAAACAGCTACAAGAAAAATTAGATTACCAAAAAATTTCATAAAAGAAAACTGTGCCTGCTTTTTACTTAATCCAAATGTTCTCTGAATGGTATGAAAGAAACAAGGAAAGTTGTGGAGAAGAGAAATACAAAAGATATTAAAAATTTTAAAAGTGTTTATATACTATCAGTTATATGTCATGAATCAACAACAAAAAAAGCAATTTTGAAAAACATATGAGGAATATTGTTATAATCAAGAAGGTTATTCTGCAGTGTAAGTCTTCTGTCAGCATTTATAAAGTATAAAGGAAAGACAAGTATTCTCTCTTAATTGAGATAGACGAGGAGAGTGGACAATGTTATGGCCTGTAGCCCTTTTGTTTATGCGAACCTCCTTTGGTGATTTATGTTTTCATAGCAAAAGTCAAGACTCACTGCTAATATATGAATATATTACAGTGTCAAAAGAAGTGAAATACAATCTTGCTGAAGAATAAAATAGAAAGTCATTAATAAAGAAGGGTAAATACTAGTCTAAGCAGGCTGTTCATGTCTCACTCATAAGACCTCAAACACAACCTGATCATTTGTAAACGTAAAACAACCACTTGCTGGCCATTGGACAATTAAAATGTGGTTGGTTCACAACCCAAAAGTTATTCACCTACCCCTCAAATTCACCACCTAAGGTTATTCACCTACCCCACAAAGAATTTAGATGGATAGCGATATTTACATTATATGTGTCTATGCCATGTTGTATATTGTTGGGTTCTGAGCTGCTAGCCTTAGGGTCCAGCATTGTCCCATCACAAGACCCTAAGTGCAGGACCCAGAAATAGGCCCTGCCCATATGGGTACACCCCCAAATATCTATGCATATCCGAGCAAAGGTGAGGCAGAATAGGCCTGGTCTTCTAACTTCCATCATAGGAATATGTAAATCAATGATTGTTACTTGCAAATGTTACCTTGCAAATGCTAAATCTGTGATTGTCATTTGTTGTTTAGATTGTTATCTGCTACAATGGCCCAGGAGCTTGCAAATGCCCTGGGATATGTGCTTGTACACCCTCCTCCCAAATATTGCATAAAAGGCTTTAACTGTGCTCAGTAAATCCAATGCTGCAATCCAGAGCTCCCCCACTACATCAGAGTCCTTCCCTTCCTTCCTTCCTTCCTTCCTTCCTTCCTTCCTTCCTTCCTTCCCTTCCTTCCTTCCTTCCTTCCTTCCCTTCCTTCCTTTCTTCCTGTCTGTCTGTCTGTCTTTTCTTTCTTTTCTTTCTTTTTCTTTCTTTCTTCCTTTCTTCCTTTCCTTCCTTCCTTCCTTCCTTTTCTTTCTTTTTCTTCCTTCCTTCCTTTCTTCCTTTCTTCCTTTCTTTCTTCCTTCCTCTTCCTTCCTTCCTTCCTTCCTCCTTCCTTCCTTCCTTCTTTCCTTCCTTCTTTCCTTCCTTCCTTCCCTTCCTTCCTTCCTTCCTTCCTTTCCTTCCTTCCTTCCTTCCTTCCTTCCTTCTTTCCTTCCTTCCTTCCTTCCTTCCTTCCTTCCTTCCTTCCTTCCTTCCTTCCTTCCTTCCTTCCTTCCTTCCTTCCTTCCTTTCCTTTTTCTTTCCTTACCCAGCAGCAGCAGCAAGTCAGAGTTTCTCCCAAGTCTATCCCTCTCCTATTTCCACAGGGATGAAATCCGGCAAGATCTAGGTCTTCCTCATTTGTGCCCAGGGCTGCTGGCCAGGACCCTGACAGTACATATTCATATGTAGAAAAATACATTCATATGCTTAAAATAAGTTTAAATTATTTTCCAAACATCAAATAATTATGCACACAGAATGATTGAATAATGGTTCAAAACCAAAGACACTGGAAATTGATTACACAGAAAATTATTGTTTAAAAGTGAAAAAAGCTGGTTAAATAGCTCAAAGGCTAGAATACATGCAAATAACTTCACATGCAGGAGTCGGAGGTTATCACCATGGCATTACAGAGCTCAGCTTAGAGTGAATCTTGGAATAGAGTCTTTTATAGTCCCTGAGTACCAGTAAGTATGACCCAAAGCCATAAAGAAAGGAGAGAGAGAGAGAGAGAGAGAGAGAGAGAGAGAGAGTGTGTGTGTTTGTGTGTGTGTGTGTAAGGGTTGGCCACCCGATGGGGGTGACTGACTGACTGGGAGCCTCGGGCGCCGCACCTACCAAGGAAAACTCTGAGAGACCAAGTCCTATGCAAAAGCAAGGGTTTTATTATTAAGCGAGTATACTCGGGCTCATAGCATGACCCCAAGCGGTCAGTGGCTAAGAGCCCCGAGGCCTTCCAGGGAGGATCTTTTAAGGAATAATTCCTGCGCTACAGAAAAGCCAGCACTTAACTATCCAATAGGTTTAAAATATTACATCAAGGTCTGCGCGGAGGCAGCCAATCGCTCTGCACCAGGTAGCCATCACCCACCAATCTGAGCGTGCCTAATACTTCTTTCCATATTTGGCACGGCATGGGCCCAGTCACCTATTATACCAAATACAGAGGGGGACATCAGATGCAACCTCTCGGGAATGTTTGCCTTATAGCCCTCCCTGGAATTATTTGCTTAAGGCCCTTCCTGCTGTGCTCTTGTCGAGCCATCATTTTATCAGTTACTTCCGTTGAGCCATCATTTTATCAGTTACCTTGGTTGAGCCATCATTTTATCAGTTACCTCTGGTTCCTGTCTTTGTGTTCTGTGGGCGAGGGGCCATTCTTTCAAGAGAACAGATTAGGGGAAATGATAGATTTACTTTAAATGTGAAATAGAGAAAATATTTGAAACACTAAGTTTATGTTGGCTATTTAACAGGAATTAGGAAACACTAATATTTATAATTACATTTAAGATACAATTGAAATATTATTTCAATTTGGGAATAGTTATGAGTTTTTCATACCTCATTGTGCTCAAGGCTAACTCCTGGGTCTGCAATCAGGGATCACTTTTCATGGGCTAAGAGGACCATATGTGATGCCAATGACTGAATCCTGGAACAAGGCAAGTGACTTGCCCACTGTACTACATCTCCCGCCTTTATAGCCATTTTTATTAACTTTTCATAAGCCATAGCATGGTTTGAATGTCCCAAAAAGTCAGTGATATTTTTTGAAATCCTTTTTTTTAAACTCTGTTGCTTCTTTTTTTTTTTTTTTTGTATTTAACATTTTATTATACCACCGTGAGATATACAATTACAACGTTGTTCACGCTTGGGTTTCGGTCACATAGTGTTCCAGCACCCCCGCCCTCCACCAGTGACCCTCAGCCACCACCCATGTCCCCAATTCCCTCCCCCCCCACATCCCGCCTAAATGGCAGGTTCTTTATCTCCTCTCCTCTCTCCCTCTCTATCTCCTCCTTCTCTCCCACACATTGTGGGTTGCACTACGTACACTTAGAAGCCATCACTTGCATTTTTTTTGTCTGTATTTAATGCTCAGTTCTGTTAGTATCAGAACTTTAGACATTTATTCACTCATGTTCCTTTCTCTATCTAAACCAACCTCTGACTCCCCACACGCTTTGTGTAATTTCCACTTTTGGTAAGATCATCTAGTATATTTATGTCATGCAAATAAATGCAGTCATTCTATGTCTCTCTTTCCTTCTGACTAATTTCACTCAACATGATTCTTTCCATATCCATCCATTTATAGCAAAAATTTCATAACTTCATTTTTTCTGACAGCTGCATAGTATTCCATTGTGTAGATGTACCACAGTTTCTTTATCCAGTCCTCAGTTCTCGGGCATACTGGTTGTTTCCAGGTTTTGGCTATTGTGAACAGTGCTGCTATGAAAATAAAAGTGCGGATTGTGTTTCCGCTGTGTGTTTTTGGCTCCCCAGGGTATATTCCCAGGAGCGGTATGGCTGGGTCAAAGGGGAGCTCAATTTCTAGTCTTTGGAGGAATGTCCATATTGCTTTCCAGAAAGGTTGTACAAGTCGACATTCCCACAACAGTGTATGAGAGTCCCCTTTTCCCCACATCCACGCCAGCACTTGTTGCTTTTACCCTTTGGATATGGGCCATTCTCTGTGTTGTGAGGTGATATCTCATTGTTGTTTTGATTTGCATCTCTCTGATGATTAGTGATGATGAGCATTTTTTCATATGCCTTTTTGGCCATTCGGATTTCTTCCTTGTCAAAGTTTCTGTTCATCTCCACTCCCCATTTTCTAATGGGGTTGGCTGGTTTTTTTCTTATATAGCTGTACCAGTGCCTGATATATCCTGGATATTAACCCCTTATCAGATGGGTGTTGGGTGAATATTCTTTCCCATTCTGTGGACTGTCTTTCTATCTTGGTCACTGTTTCTTTCGAGGTGCAGAAGCTCTTTCAGTTTCATGTAGTCCCATATATTTATATTTTCTTCTAGTTGCTTTGTTAATGGTGTTTCACCTTTGAAGATGTCTTTAGCATCGATGTCGTGGAGGGTTTTTCCTATATTTTCTTCAACGTACTTTTATGGATTCAGGTCTGACATTGAGATCTTTAATCCATTTTGAACTGATTTTTGTGCAAGGTGTTAGACACAGGTCCAAATTCATTTTTTTTACATGTAGCTGTCCAGTTTTCCCAGCACCACTTGTTGAAGAGGCTTTCCTTACTCCAGTTTGGACTCTTTGCACCTTTATCAAAGATTAACTGATCATGTCTTTGAGGGTGGGTGTCAGGATACTCAACTCTATTCCATAGGTCCACCGGTCTGTTTTTATTCCAGTACCACGCTGTTTTAATTACTGCTGCTTTGTAGTACAGTTTGAGGTTGGGAAAGGTGATGCCTCCCCATCTTCTTCTTCCCAAGGATTGCTTTAGCTATCCGTGGGGGTTTATTATTCCATACGAATTTCAGGAGTGTTTGGTCAATTTCTTTGAAGAATGTCATGGGAATCCTTATAGGAACCGCATTGAATCTGTACAAAGCTCTAGGGAGTATTACCATCTTAACAATGTTAATTCTCCCCATCCATGAGCAGGGAATGTGTTTCCATTTCCTCGTGTCCTCTTTTATTTCTTGAAGCAGTGTCTTGTAGTTCTCTTTGTATAGGTCCTTTACACACTTGGTTAAGCTGATTCCTAGGTATTTGATTTTCTGTGGCACAATTGTGAATGGAATCGATTTCTTAATATCCCTTTCTTCTCTTTCGTTATTTGTGTATAGGAAAGCCACCAACTTTTGGGTATTGATTTTGTACCCTGCCACTCTACTATACATATCTATTGTTTCTAAGAGTTTTTTGGGTCGAGAGTTTAGGGTTCTCTAGGTATAATATCATGTCATCTGCAAATAATGATAGCTTGATTTCTTCCTTGCCTATCTGGATGCCCTTAATGTCCTTTTCTTCTCTGATTGCTATGGCGAGTACTTCCAGTACTATATTGAATAAAAGAGGTGAGAGAGGGCAACCTTGTCGTGTTCCTGATCTTAAGGGGAAGGCTTTCAATTTTTCCCCCATTGAGAATGATACTCGCTGTGGGCTTTTGGTAGATGGCTTTGACTATCTTGAGGAAGCTTCCTTCAATTCCCATTTTCTGGAGGGTTTTAATCATGAATGGGTGCTGGATCTTGTCAAATGCTTTTTCTGCATCTATTGATAGGATCATATGGTTTTTATTTTTTCTCTTATTGATGTGATGTATTATGTTGATTGATTTGCGAATGTTGAACCATCCTTGCATTCCCGGGATGAATCCTACTTGGTCATGATGTATGATCTTTTTGATGAGTCTTTGGATTCTGTTTGCTAGTATTTTGTTGAAGATCTTAGCATCTGTGTTCATCAAGGAGATTGGTCTGTAATTTTCCTTCTTTGTGTTGTCTCTCCCTGCTTTGGGTATCAGGGTGATATGTGCCTCAGAGAAGCTGTTTGGGAGTGTTTCTGTTTCTTCTATTTCCTGGAAGAGCTTGAACAGGACTGGCAGTAGGTCCTCCTTAAAGGTTTGGTAGAATTCTCTAGTGAACCCATCTGGACCTGGGCTTTTGTGTTTGGGCAGACTTTTAATTACTGTTTCAATTTCCTCGATGGTGATAGGCTTATTCAGGTATTGGAGGTCTTCTTGTTTCAATCGTGGGAGGTTATAGGACTTCAGGAATTTATCCATTTCTTCTAGGTTCTCATGTTTTGTGGCATACAGGTCTCAAAGTAATCTCTGATGATCTTTTTGGATTTCTGTGTTTTCTGTTGTGATGTCACCATTTTCATTTCTGATTCTGTTTATTTGGGTTCTCTCTTTCCCTGTCCTTACAAGTCTTGCCAGTGGCTTGTCGATCTTGTTTATTTTTTTCAAAGAACCAGCTCTTGGTTTCATTAATCTTCTGGATTGTTTTTGGTTTCCAGCTCGTTGATTTCCTCCCTAAGTTTTATTATTTCCTTCTTTCTGCCTGGGTTGGGCTTCCTTTTGTTGGTCTTTTTCTAATATTTTCAGCTGTGAGGTCAGGTTATTTATGTGGGCCCTTTCTTCTTTCCTTATGAATGCTTGCTAGAGCTATGAACTTTCTCTCTTAACACAGCTTTTTGCTGTGTCCCACAAGTTCTGATAGTTGGTATCTTCATTGTCATTTGTTTCTAGGAATCTTTTGATTTCCTGTTTGATTTCTTCTATGACCCATTTGTTGTTCAGCAGTGAGCTGTTCAGTTTCCAGGTGTTTGGTTTGGCTCCCTGCTTCTGTGTATGGTTAACTACTATTTTCAGTGCATCATGATCTGAAAAGATAGTCGACACAATTTCTATCTTTTTTATTTTATTGAGGTATGCTTTGTGGCTCAGTATATGGTCTATCTTGGAGAATGTTCCATGTGCACTGGAAAAAAATGTATTCAGCTTTTTTGGGATGAAAAGCCCTGTATATATCAACCAGCTCTCTTTTTCTTCCATTTCTTCCTTCAGGTCCAGTATTTCTCTGGTGAGTTTCAGTCTCGTCGATCTATCCATAGTCGATAAAGGCAGTGTTGAAGTCTCCGACCATTATTGTGCTACTGTTAATGTCTTCTTTGAGGTCTATTAATAGTCTTTTTTAAGGATTTTGCTGGCCCCTCGTTTGGCGCATATATGTTTAGTAGTGTGATTTCTTCCTGGTATACATACCCCTTAATTATTAAGAAATGGCTTTCATTGTCCCCTTTTGACCTTTTCAGGCTGAAATCTATATTGTCGGATACGAGTATGGCCACACCCGCCTTTTGGAGGGGTTGTTTGCGTGGAGAATGGTCTTCCAGCCTTTGACTTTGAGTCTGTGTTTGCTCTGGTTTTTCAGATGTTTTCTTGTAGGCAGCAAAATGTTGGATTCAGTTTTTTATCCATTTTGCCACCCTTGTCTCTTAATTGGTGCATTTGGACTGTTGACGTTGAGCGAGATTATTGTCATTGGATTTTGTGCCATCTTTCTGTTTAACCTTGTTGTGGTTTTGGGTTGTCTTGTTTTACAATAGACCCTTCAATCCCTTCTTTTAAGAGTTGGTTTTGAGTCTATGAATTTCTGAGTTGTTGTTTATCCATGAAGTTGTAGTATCTTTTCCTTTGCATCTGAAAGTAAGTCTAGCTGGGTGAAAGAATTCTTGGTGAGGCCTGGAGTTCATTGAGTCTTTTCACTATATCCCACCTATTGTTTTCGGGCTTGGAGTGTTTCATCTGAAGTCTGCGTGCTAAATTTGAGGGATGCTCCTTTGTATGCTTGATTTCCTTCTTTGATCTTGCTGCTTTCAGTATTCTAGTATCTCTGTCTACTCGTTTTTGTCATTTTACTAGGGAATGTGTCTTGGAGTATTCTTATTGGGGTTTCTTTTTCAGCTGGTATCCTTGGACCTCCTGTATCTGGGAGCATGCTTTCTTCAGTTCGGGAAAGCTTAGCGTATGATGGCTTTGACAG
>JAJIBD010033341.1:0-32500 GCA_021461705.1 Cryptotis parvus | reverse complement strand
AAACTATTCAAGATTACCTTTGCTAGATGGTTACCTCTTTGTTGAAGCAAGAAGGTTAAATCCTGGTTGGAGTAATAAAGCACCAAACAATTATGGCTCCTATTTTACTATTTAAAATGTACATGTGTGTGTGAGTGGGGCGTGTTTAAAACATATTTATCTCTTTACATATAAAAATCATTATAAAGAAAAAGTGATCAAAAAAAAGAAAATCAACTAACATTATTAATTCACCAAAATGATATTTTAGTGACTCCTTTTTATACTACATACAATCATTATCTTCAAAATAATGCAGTATCTCTAAATACAGCTGCTAAAACACACAGGGCCAGTACTTAGAAAATATAATTATTATGGCTGGAGTGATAGTACAAGGCTAGGTGTTTTCCTTGCACCCTGTCAACTCCAAGGTTCACTTCTCAGCATTCCAGAGGTTGCCTTGAGCACCAAGCCAGGAATAATTTTTGAGTGCAGAGCCAGGAATAACCCTGAGAATAAATGGTGTGACCAAAAGCTAAAAATTACAATTAGTTTAGAACTCACTATGTTTTTGCTCTAAAAATCTCTTTAATTATTTTATATCAATAGGCAGGCAACCCCTATAATAAGGTTTTCACAGAAAAATATATATTATGTTTGGAGAAAGATTTCTGAACACTAAAAATCCTTTTCAAAAAAGGGTAGGAAGATCTCCCTTTAAAGAACAGAGGCCGGAAAGCGATAGCCCAGCAGGTAGGCATTTCTGTCTTTGCATCGCAACGGGCCTTCACCAGCCTGGGTTCGGGACACCATATGGCATCCCAAATGGTCCCCTGAGCAATTCTGCTTGCTGGTAGGAGTGGTAATTCCTGAGTGCAGAGCACAACCCCAGCAGTATCGCCGGGTGTAGACTCCAAAAAACAACAAAACAAACAAACAAAAACATAAATAAATAAATAAATAAATAAAAAATAAAGAACAATCATACCACCTAGTTATAGAAATTCACCAGAAAAAAAAAAACATATTCTTCATGAAATAAAATTTTATCCTAAAAATTGATAGAATATTGTCAGGGAGCCACTAGGGGTCCCCTAGTGATATCAGGAATGAGTTCCCCTATCTCCTCGGCTGAGGGGACGGGACAAATCTCTAGTCCAGCACAGTTTTAAAAGGGGCTTTTACTCTCACAGGTTCTGGTATACTCCAGCACAGGAAAACCTCTGTGACTTTAGGTTCCTAGTGGGCCCCCAGCCACATTTAGGTTTAGAAACTGCACTGTTGGTCACAACCATGCTAAGGCCTAACAGGAAGAGAACAGAGAGGCGAGAGAGGAGAGGCAGAGAGCAAAAGAGAGAGGAAGCCAAAATGGCCAAAAAAAAAAAAACCCTTTCTCCTCTCTTCCTAGCTTATTTTATACATAGACGCCTGCAAACCTTCCTGCCCAGTCAATTCCTTGGGCTGGTCTATCTAGTGACAAACCAGGTAAATGTGACCTCATATTCTGAAATGTAGATATTCAGAGTTGGGGCCCTATAGCTCAAGCTTCACAAATGCCAAGGCTGGACTAAGGCAAATCTCCCTTGTAGAGTAGAGAGGAGGTAGCTGTGTCTCTGTGAACCAGGAAAAAGCCTTTCAGAGAAAGTGCAGAATGCAATTTGTAGAAAATGGCATTAATCCTTCTTACCATGAATATATAGCCAGCTGTTCCATTCTTAAGTCCTGCACTTAAGGGATTAAAATTCATCAGAGTAAATTCACTTTGGCATTACTTTAAGATCAGAGGCAAGTCAATTTGCCCTCGACAGAGCACAGGCAAGTAATGTCTCTTTGAACTAGGAGAACTGATTACATTATGGTTGACCTAACGTGGCCAAGCACTCTTCGGAATATTCCATATGTAAGGCTGAAGTCCCGCAGGGACCCATGGAAGCAGGAAGAGTATTGAACTGGGGTAAGCAAGATTCATAATATGTCTATGATAAAAAAAATTTATACCATATAAAATTATGAAATCAATCCAATTTTACGAAGTTTCCCAATGTGTCTGCCCGACCTCCTAAAAGCAGGCAAGTAAGGGGCTGGTGGAACGATAGCCCAGGCATGTAGGGCGGTTTGGCTTTGCAATAGGCAGCCGCCCATGCCGACTCCGGGTTCGATCCCCGGTATCCCATATGGTCCCCTGAGCACAGCCAGGAGTAATTGCTGAGCGTAGAGCCAAAACCCCTGCGCATTGCCAGGTGTGACACAAAAAGAAAACAAACAAACAAAAAAGTGCAGGAACTAGCTCTTCACATAAATTAAATGTAAACTTCGAGCTTGAATCAAAGGCTCAGTAGGGTGAACCATCCAGCAGCATATTCGACAAAAATTATCGAAAACAAGGATTAGTATTTTCACATGACCAGGACAATCCAAAGGGCCATAGAACATCCTTCAACACTGCTATATGTTAATGAGTTGTTACAACTAAAATTATTTTTACTTAGAGGCAATAGAGGCCTGAAAGAATCCAAAGAAGAACATTCAGACCATCTTTCCAGCTTATTAAAGAATACTTAAAAATACAAAAAGTATAAATTCAATGTTTATGTTTTAAATGAATTTGGGAGTTTCACTTGACAACCAGCAGTATTAAAAACATACCCCAAATATATTTAAAAAGATTGTGTCTTACTTGCTTTGTGTAAAAGTATGTGTGTGTGGTTAGACTCCTATTGTTAAAAATAGGGCCGCTACAAACATTAAACAGCAGATCTATAGAATTTATTCATCCTGCATAACTAAACAAATTATGTATCTTGATAAATACTGAATTTTTAAAAATTTTTTTTGCCTTCCACTGAGAATCACCATTTCAGACACTGGTCAGGAGTAAGACTATTCAAAAATTTAAAGAGAGTGAACAATTGTAATACTTATCCTCTAGACTACTTCAAAATATATTTTCTTATAACAAATGAAGGTATCTATGTAGTCTAAAGCTAATTGTGTTTTAATATACGTATATACTATATTTTCTTTTATACTTCTCCACCTGCCAGTGGACATGTGGGTTGTTTCTATGATTTGATTACTATGAACAAACTATGATAAACATGGGTGTGTTGATATTATTGGAAAATCTTATTTTATTTCTCTTTTCCTTATTTATTATAATGTTAGAACATGTTTATTCTGAGTTTAAATTTTCTGGAGAGCAAAATTGAAAGTATGAATTAGTTAAAGAAAAGACAAGGACCAAAACTTTTATAAATTCTCCACAAATTCTCAACTATTTTGCATTCCTAATTAGCATTATATTAATTTATATCACCACATGATATTAATTATATATTAATCATAAGATAATAATTATATGCTATTAATCATATATATATGATGTGATATGATGTGATATGATATGATGTGATGTGATATGATATGATATATGATGTGATATGATATGATGTGATGTAATGCGATATAGATATGATATCATATGATATGATATGATATGATATGACATATTACGATGACGGTGACGTAACGCGGACGTGACGTGACGTGACGCGGACGCGATGCGGATGCGGGATGTGGTGTGGTGTGATGGGGGTGGTGTGGTGTGGTGAGGCAGAGGTGAGGTGAGGTGAGATGAGATGAGATGAGATGAGATGAGATGAGATGAGTATGATAAATCAGTAGTATGTATATCTAATTACTTATTAATAATTCTAATAAACTGATCAAAATATAATGAACATTTAATAAATTCAAGTGTATTGTGTTCTAACCTAGAATTTTTAATAACTGTATAATAGAGAAAAACAGCAAAACATAAGAAATATTGGACACTTCATTTAATTTTGAATGAGTGTCCCCTCCTTTGACAAGAAAACAAGAGAAATTTGAGTACTGTAACAAGATGGTGACATTTTTTCCAAATAGATATGGAAATAGAATCATTTTTAACTTAAATATAAACATCAGCTATCAATTTAATACATGAATTATAATTTACTTTTTAAAAATATATTCATTGGGATGGCAAAGTTTGAATGAAAAACAGTGAAGAATAAGACTGTACACCATAAATTTTAAGAAGCACCCTGCAGACAATTTCAAAAATCCATCTTCGAAAGAGAAGCAGAGATGTTAATCAATTACTACAGGAAACATCAAGAAAGCTTTTGTTAAAAAACTAAACAAATATCTTTCACATTTTTAAATTATTAATCAGGATGATTCAATTAGAGATGGAAATAATATGTTAGAATTAATAATGTAAATAAGTAACACTTGGAAAAGCAAGCAAGGTTCAAAAATCAAGATTGTGTATCTTGAATGAGTGTCTCAGAAGAAGGCAATTTATGAGTAAAAATAGTTACACAGAGGCGCAGTGACTCCAAACTGGTGTAATAAAGAGTAGACTTGCTTTCAGTCATAAAGTATAAATTAAATATTAATATGTCTAAGTTTAAGTATCTTTGAGATAATTGTAGAGTAAAAATAAAAAAGAAAGGGAGCATTTTGAAAGATCATTATATCAATACATTATAAATTCTAAAGTTGACAAGGAAAAAGTATTCTTGATTAACAGTCAAACAGAGGAGAAAATTATTCATGGCTTCATTAAAGTCAAAAAGATCTTTAAATATGAGAATTTGTAAAAATGAGTTCTAGCATAAAGTAAGAGGTGAATGCTTAGTCCTTAAATTATATATTTACTACATAAGAGCTATTATGGTATTAGGGAATTTCTCATTGGTAATAATGAAAAGAGATGGGGCTGGGAGTGATAGGCACAGTGGGTAGGGCGTTTTAATTTTGCACGTGGTCGAATCTGGTTCCAACTCTTATTATGGGTCCCGAGCACCACTCAGGGAGTAATTTCCTGAGTGCAGAGCCAGGAGAAACCCCTGAGCATTGCTGGGTATGACCTAAAAACAAAAAGAAGAGGTAGAGAGAGAGAGAGAGAGAGAGAGAGAGAGAGAGAGAGAGAAAGTGGTCATCAGGAAATGATCTATGAAATAGCAAGTGTATCCATCATGTTCATTACATAGGGTAAAGATCAATTTATGAATTTCCTTTCTTTCGTCAAGTAATTCAAATGTAGTAAAAACTATATGTCAGTTGTGTACATAACACATCACATATTAATGCTTATTTTATTTATTTATTTAGTTTTGCTTTTTTGATGGCTCCGCACCCGCCAAACGCATGTTTCACTTCCTGCTCCTGTTCTCGGTGAATTACTGCTGTAGGTGGTTGGGGTACCATATTTATGCCAGGGATCGAACCCCCTGGTTGACTGTGGTGAAGGCAAAAGTATTACCCACTGTACTATCACTCCAGCCCCAAGTATAATGTTTAAAGTGAGTTTCTGAAGAATTCCAACCCCTCAAAAAGTAGCAATTTAACAATTGTACAAATTATCCATTACATTCAGAAAATAATAATAGTTTCTATAAATTTGCATGTCCTCAATAATTAATAGCATTAATCAACAAGGCAGTATTATTATATAGAGAAGAAAAATATATAAATCTTAATAAGTGTCATTGCTATTAATTTAACCTAGAATCAGAATTTAGGGAAAATATTTTACTTGGTGCATTGAACACTTTAAATATTAATATATTATTTTTCAAAATACATATTTGAAAGTGATCAGAACAGGAGAATGATGAGGAATAAAAGGAAAGTAAGGGAGGAAGAAGACAGGCAGACAGGCAGGCTCGGTTTGGGTGTTTTATCTCTAGCTATAGTTTAAAATACTACCTTACTTGCATCCTATATAGAAAACTCCTCACAAATGTCCATAGGAAAAATTCTGCCAAATGATCTTGAATTTCTTGAAAAGTTGTTATCTCTCCTCTGTGTTATATTCATCTTGTGTGATATAACCTAATCTTTCCTACTTAAAAGTAGTTGATAATAATCGGGAGTAATAATAATTAAATTGTATTACTACTTTTTCCTCACTTCATTTACGTCCCTTGTGGTCAATAAAATTGCCATTTGTTAATGGGTACAAAAATTTTTTTTCACTTATCAAATAACTGCAGACTTTCTAATATACAAAAGAAAGTTTTTAATCAAATGACAGTAAAACAAATATCTCTCCAGGATTATAAACTTTGCTTTTAGCAGTCTTTCTTATGTAAACTGGCTAATATACCAGTACTAAATCCCTGTTTTAGAGTAGTTACTATATGCCTCCTTGAGGATAATCACTGATATTCCATGAAAGTTTATAACATTGTCTGGATTTTTAAAAAGAAGTAAAGTAAAAAGAGAAATAAACTTCTAAATAGGATCAGTTGGAGAATATAGCAGTGAGAAATAGTGTAAATTTTACTTCGCCTTGCATGGTAAACCCCTATTCCTGGCTCCTACAGATGGTTCTCCCCAGCCTTTCCAGGTGTGATCCTTGAGCAGAGAGTCATAACCCTGATCACACTGGTGTTAAACAGCAACTAGCAACAAGCAAACAAGACTTCTACTTTGGGATCTAAGGGTTAACCAGAGGCAGGAAAAAATGGAAGAAGTTTTTTCTTTACTAACCAAATGTCAAAAAAATAAAATCTTGCTATGGACAAGAGCAATGGTACAATGGATAGTCTTGATTTTCACATGCTTAGGTGGGTTTAATCCCTGGCATCCCAAATGTTCTCCTGAGTACTGTCAGTAGTGATTCCTGAGTCCAGAGTCAGTAGTAACCCCCTTAGTATCACTAGTGTGGACTCCAAAATAAAAACAAAATCAAAATTGGTTTGCTTTATTAATACCAAAAGCTATAGCAATTATTTTCTTGCATATTTTTATGTATAATTTTTGCTTTTCCCTAATTTATTATGCATATTCTTTGTGTGGGGTGATTTGTCTCTCTCTCAAAAATTATTTACATTCTAGAATGGTGTCATTTGTAAATTTAATGTTTCTTTATTTCCTACTGTATGAAACATTTTTGTACATGTATCGTGACCATATTATTTATAACTTCTATTGATTACCTTTGGGTATAATGTACTTATGTAAATAAATGGGACTTTATCTATACTGCATATTTTTTTCTGTGTATGATTCTGTACTTTTTATTATTTAAACCTTCAATGTCCATGTAATTGTTTTTTCACCAGTTGTATGTTTTTGATCTTCTAATATGAATGATTTTCTAGTCATCTTTATTTAGTTATTTCTAATTGTTCATTAGTTTTTAATTATGTTATTGGAAGAAAATGTGCTTATATTTTATGGCAGTATTTAGAACTTTCTTGGGTCATCCTATGGTCTATTATTTTTTTCTTCTCTCTCTTTCAAACTTTCTTTGATTATATTAAGTGAAATCCTCACCTCCTTGAATCTGTGGCTTTGTCTCTGAGTAGTTTATTGAAGGTTTTGTTTGAAAGGATTTCTTCAGATATCTGTGTGTAGGTTTCGTCAACTGTGTTGTATAGTCAATGTGCAGCACTTAAATGACAAAAATCTTTACCTCTTCCAAAAGTCATTTTGAGCTCCCGCAGAGTCTTACTTGAGTCTCTAAAGATCACCTACCATGACCTTACTGCACTTCTAAGATTTCATAATTTCCTTATTAACTCCATCTGTGCATTTGATTTATTTCTGGATTTTCCTGAATGTAAAGTCCCTTGAGATTTTACTCAAAATATAGACTTAAATTTACTCTAGTCACAGATGAGTGTCAGAATTTATTTTCAAAATTTTATATTAATTTATCTTGCATGCGTTTGCCTTATACTCTTCAAAATAAAAGTAAACTTTGATGACCTTATAAAAATTGACCTACTCATTTCACTGAGAATTTTTTTTCCACTGCTAATTTCTTAATTTTATGCTATTCCAGTTATTCATTCAATGCGCGTGGCATATGTGTATATTACTCAGCCTCTATAATTTATTTCCTCTCTTCAAGTGAATGTGTTCATTATATAGTCCCCAGTAAATTCTGAATATATGGAATATGAGTGTTTTAAATATCAATATATTACTGTTTCATAAGTGTGCTCATAAATACTGAATAACATGAATATTCTCTGGCTTAGTGCCTACAACATAAATTTTTAATTTGTATTGCATCCTAAATATGAGAGAGATTTGAGGGTTTTTTTATTCTTTATGCAACATCTTTCCTTTTATATTATCTTCTTATAGCAAGACATTTCTCTATTGACTTTTATTTTATCCCATTATATTTTCACTCCTCCTCTGTACAACTCACATATTAAAAAGGTTGAAAGCTGTAGATTGGTATTATAAATGGATTAATATTATAAAAGTATATAGCACATATTAAAAATAAAATATAAAAATAGTATTTAGATTTATCATCATTTCACTTTTGTCAGCAACAATGGCAAGACGAATGGGTCAAAAGTGCTCTTTCTTCATTAATCATCAGGATGCAAATTGTGAAGTCAAATAATGTGAGTGGTATCATTCTACAATTCTTTACAGAGACTGGTACATATCCAAAAGAGCAAGAACAACAAGTGCCAGCGTGGATATTACGGGAGAAAGGAACCCCGGCTCGCAGGGAGTGCTGGACTGCTCCAGCCCTTTTTGGAAAACAGGTATGGATGTTCCTCTGAAAACTAGCTATTGAGCTCCTATTTGACCCAGTACTACCCCTGGTAATTTGCCCTGGAAACCCAAAATCACATAGCAGAAACACTATCTGTACTTCTCTTATTTATTGCAACTCTATTCATCATAGCCAGAATCTGAAACAACTCTAAGTCCCTGAGAACCGAGGACTGGCTAAATAAACTGGGATACATTACACAGTGGAATACTATGCACCGTCAAAAAGATAAAATCATGAAATTCAACTGTAAATGGATGAACATGGAGATTATCTTGCTGAGTGAAATTAGTCAAGGGAAAAGTGATTGATATAGAATGATGCACTCATTAATGGGATATAAATATATACTAGGGTTCTACTAAGTGTGGGAAATGGTTACACCAGACTAGAACTCACCATTGAATATACACAATGAACTTACATGATAAGCTCTAAATGTCTGTAGGGCAAGACAATGTGTGTAAAGTAAAGGAGAGAGAGATACAGAGACAAAGATAGAGACAGAGAGGAGAGAGAAAGTGAAAAATAAAAGGTGCCTGCTATAGAGTCAGGCTGGGGGTGAGGGAGGGAATGGGGGACATTGGTAGGTGGGAATGGGACACTGGTGATGGATGCTGGGAGCAATGTATGATCTAGAACCAATTTAAATTACTTTGTAATGATATATTTCATAGTGGTATACTAAAATTTAAATTAAATATAAATAAACAAACAAACAAACAAATATATCCATGGGGCCAGATATATTTAAAAACAACCAATGGTAAGAGTAAAAACACAATTCCCATAATGTGGTATGGATTTTCCTTCCTGACCAAAGTACTGGTCTAAAGAGCTTGTTACAAAGCACCATCACTATAAGCACTCGCAAGTTTATTCCCTCCTATCTGAAAAAAACATATATTTACTACATATAGAAATATTTATAACATTATAGCTTAATTTCTCAAAAATTATTTTATAATGTATTAGACAATTTACTGAATGACAGCTCAAAAAACACACAAATAAGTATAAAATTAATAACTAATAGGAGCCAGAGAGAATCAGCAGGTAGGACGCTTCCTTGATGAGGCCCACCCAGATTCAACCCACGGCAACTCATGTAGTTCCCTAAACACCACCAAGTTTGCCCTGAATACAGATGTATTTGATCTTAAAAACAAAATAATAATTTTAATAAATAAACATGTGGCAGGTTACAGTTCACTGATAATAAAGAAAAAATAAGTTTTCTATGTTTTGTTGGATTTTCCTTAGCTTTTTCTTCAGTATATTCTTCCCCCCAAGATGACTTCATTCTTTACTCTTTCTTAGATGTATTATTTTTGTAATTCAGGAAAGAAAACTATAGATTGTGGACACCTAAGGAGATAAATTATCATCCTAAATCAGCCATGTATTTATAATAATTTCCTTTGAACAATTTTGCATTTATTTTGATACATGTAATGTAAAGATCTTTATATCTCATTTTGGGTAGATTTTTACCACCTTTAGTTAAAAGCTTTATATTTCCACTTTAGCATGCATTACAAAACTAGTTTTAAAAAGTCCTTATACAGTTTAACAACATCCCACATGCTTCAAACTTTTTTTGACCTTGGAGAAATATGTTTCATATATTGTCCTGAAATACTTTGTAGTTCATTAATGTGTACCCACTGTAAATCTCTCCGATGCCCAAACCTCTATTCTTGATGACAGATAAAATTCATAGGATAAATTGGCACTTTCATTACAGATTTGCATAGTCTCTTCCCCCCTAGGATTTTGAGAGTATGTAGTGGAGAATATGTAGTGAGTTAGGGAAATTTTAATAAATAGTGAATTGTAGATTAGTTTAGCATGCCCATTGGCAATAGAAACTGTATTTAGTGACATTCTAAGGAAATCCAACAACAAATTCCATAGAAATTCTCTTCTGACCAGACCATTTCAGAAACATACAAAGCAAGAATCTCTGGGGAAATTTAATCATTCTTTGGCTAAATTGCCACAGATAAAATTATCTTGGTTCCATATTGTAGGCCAGAAGTATTTCTAAACTACTTACCTTCAAAGAAAGACAATACAAAAGTATTATCCTAAAATTATGTGTTACGTTAACATATTCAAGCTGTGCAGCAGGCTTGAATTGGTTAGCCCTCCTTCTTCCCAATATTTAATAGTATAACTTTATGTTCCCAATTAGTTCCAAAATTCAAATATACCTGCAATTCTTGGTAACATATTAAATTTTGAATATAAAAAATATACTGGACCTCCTGGGATAAACCCAGAGCCACGAGAGCCTGGCAAGCTACCCGTGGTGTATTCAATATGCCAAAATCAGTAACAATAATCAACCTCAATCCCAACAAACGGAGATGTTACTGGCACCCGCTTGAGCAAATCTCTGAGCAACTGAAAAACAAGTGACAAGTGGACACAACCCATAGACCGGAGAGATATGCCAAAGGACTAAGCATAGGCATTGCATGTAGTGTTAGGGGGGTGACGGTGGATGCCCCCAACATCGTGGGAGAAAATTCCAAACAGAAGACAGTAGCCTGTGAGTACCCTCAAGAACGCCATCATCCCTGAAAACCTAAAGTCTCTTCACTTAATATCTATTATTTTGGACCATGTCTTTTCTATGTGGCAGCAAGGGTAGAGAGTATCACTCAAAGAGTTTCATCTTTAAGTAGTTTTTTCATCTTTATAAAATTCTTCCATATATAGCTTCCCTTACTTCTGGTTGTTTATTATTTTTTCTATTAGGTATAAAAAAAGGCAAACCACAATTTTCTTTTCTTTTTCTCTCTTCCTGCATCTGAGGCCCTAGAGTTTGTATCGACCATACCCTCTTGCTGATTCAAATTATACCAACCAAAATAATTGAACATCTGTAGCTTAGATTATGTGCAAGCACATGTGGAGTAGGGAATTAGATATTTCTTCCAATTCATTCAGCCCTATTAGGCTTAATCTCAACATTCAGATGTTGAGGAATATATCTAAAATGATTCAAAATTTTGATAAATTTACATGCAAAAGAAATAAATTGAATACTAAGCAAAAAATCTAAATTATTAAATGCTGAAATTTTCAGAAATGCTTTTACTAAACATTAGAAAGAGTTTTCAAAATAGGGCTGCTCTTTGAAATGCAGAAATTACGCTAAGGGTTTTATAGCACATGTGTAGAGAAAACACAGATTTTGCATTGAGCACTCAGGAGTTCATTGTAAGTTTAGGTGCAAGCGAAAAGAATACTAATAAGTACGATTCTGAATAATTGCTACTTTTCTATACTTATGTGTCATGAATTCTCATGATTATCTAAACATGTTTCACCAATTCATTCCATATTTAAAGGCTTATCATAAAATTAGATAAAAACAATCATAGAAGTAAAATTTAACTTGTAGTTAAAAGTTCTAATTTTATACTATAGGTATACCCCAAAGTAGATCAAGTATAATAAAGATCTAGTTGGGCCAGAGAGATAGTATGGTCGGTAAGGTGCTTATCATACATGCTGCTGACCTAGGTTGGATCTCTGGCATCCCCCATGGTCCTCTGAGCACAGTAGGAGTAAGCTCTGAATACAGCAGCTGTAAGCCAAGAAGAAAAAAAATTAAATAAATATCAAATTGTGATAAAAAGATCATTTTGATTGAAATTGAGTACATTTAACTACTGCTAAACTGTAAAGTCATTTATTTAGCTTGGTTAAGCGTAAAGAATAAAATATTTTTAATTATAGTATCTAGATGGAGTAGATTAACACAAATGCTCTGACGACTAAGATACTTATTTATTTTACTAAAGAAGTAAGGGTTGTAGAGAGAAGGAGGGGGAAGAGAGAAAGAGGGAAGAGAGAAAGATGGGGGTAGAGGGGGAGAAAGAAAAAGGAAAAAGTGCCTGCTGCTATGGAGGTTGGCTGGGGAGGTAGGAGGAAATGTGGGACATTGTTGGTGGGAAATGGGCACTGGTGGAGGCATGGGTGCTGGAGCACTGTATGACAGAAACCCAGACATGAATATCTTTGTAATTGTATATCTCACTGTGGTATAATAAAAAAAATAAAAAAGAAGTAAGGATTCTAAATGGGAACAGTGCCTCTCAGCCAAATATGTGGAAAAATATATATATAGTGGCTTCAATCATTATTACAGCTAATGAGTCACTAATAAACATTGCTTTTCTGTTCCAATAGCTCTGAACTCTTGCTGAGACTGAACGTTCAGTACTCAAAGGAATAAATGTTATAACAAGGAACTCTATTGTATTACCTGTCCATTAGTAGTTATGATTACCTTTTTCATGAGCAATGGGCTATTGGAAAAAGAGCAAGGGATGAAAGGGAAGGGGAAATACATATTTGGGATCATATAAAACACTGAAATTTATTTAAAAGATGCAAATGTGGTAAAGTAGGAGAGATTTTAGAAACAGAACTAAGAGTTGTGAAATAGCTATCAGGTCAGTCATCCAAGATATAGAGCACTATTGATGGTTGGACTGCCAGAAATTAAAATTCAAAACAGTAAGTAAGAGAGTAAAAAAAGTGAGTATAAAGGTAGAAGCAGACACTACTAAATGCAAAATTTCTAAATTAATTATAAAAATGAGGATCAAAATTTACTCATTTTCTTCCAATTATGCTATATATATTTTACATATCAACAACTTTTCTGGGTTAGTAGTTTTGTGTGTGTATGTGTGTGTCTGTGTGTATGTGTGTGAGAGAGAGAAAGAGAGAGAGAGAGGGAGAGAGAGAGAAAAGACCCTCAGTCAGGCAAATAACTTATTCCTGGCTCTGTGTTCAGGATCCTCAATGAACTGAGATCATCCATGGTGCTGGGATTAGGGCCCATGCTTCCTGCATACATGGGAAGTGCCTTCCCTCACTATATATCATCTGGTCTTTACAGTGCTTCCATTTTTCAGTCATGCAGAACAAGTAGTGATCAGGACTTACGCCTATCCCTGTGCTCAAGGATCATTCCTGAAGGTGCTCAAGGAACCATATACTATACTGGATATTAAACTGAATATCACCTCTATTTTTGGAGTTAGTTTTGTAAGTAAAAATAGTTCTCTTCAGAAAATATGAGGAAAGAGAAGGGAAGACGTGTTCAAGGGAGAACATGGACTTCTCTAGTGGGGGGAAGGCTGAGAGCTAAAATTTTAGTTTAAGATGAGGGAAAGAAAAAAATGCAGAATGCACCCTAAAGTGAAAAAGGAAATTGTACAATTTAATTTGTTCACTTTCCAGGATTGAGAATGTGCCAGCTACTTTAATTGTGCATTTAGTTCATAAGTTACAGAATGCTGAGGTAGAATAGAGAATTTTTAGAAAGTAAAATCACAGGTATTGTAATCTTTGAGCTCAACAAGCCATTTTATGAGAAATGGCCCTCATTTTAAGACAGCATGAGAATATTTTAATTACAGATGTTTATCATAATAGGCTGAAGTACTGCTACTTCTCTTTATATTTTTCCTGTGGCTTAAAATTTTGAGTATAGGAGAAGGTGCATGCATATATTAGGTAGTCAGAGTGATGGAGGACCATAGCATATATTTTCATATATAACCTTAAAATATTTTATGAAAAGAGTGAAAGATTCTAGATCTTGTTACTGTGTCTTTGTTTGAAGTTAGAACTTTACTTCCCAGGTCTTTTTTTTCCTTCTCAAGCATTTGATGTGAACTGCATAAATCCACATTGTTTATACCAGCTTCAAAAGAGATGCAAGAAGTCAAGAAGCAGACCTCTAGCTAAAACTCCTCTAGTGAATGAAATGTCAAATTCATCTTCCCTGAAGTAGTCATGTCAGAAGTTTTAGGAATATTGTCTAGCAGAAAGAAATGACAGTGCTTAGTGTATCATTGATATCCACAGCTGAGGGTACTAGTGTCTTTGCTGGTGAGATAACATATACTCCATTGGACAGTTCTACTATACAATGTTTAACACTAATGGTTGACTATTAGAAATGTCTAAGAATTATAAATGTTTTGCTTATTTATTTCTTGATAAAGCTAATTTTACTGTGCTTTGGGATTTCTTGTTTATATTTCTGAACTCTAAGTTTGCCTGCAACCAGACAAAGAGATAGAGCATTACAATATATCTGATTTCTTAGATGAGAAGACATTAGAACTTAGAACAAGAAAACACATACAAAATTAATATAAAGATTTAATTATCTTTTATTATTCTATAACAGTCAGCCCACAACATACATATCTCAAGAATGTAAGCTTTCCTATGAATGTAAGTACGCATAAGAAGTTCCATTTGAACTTAATCTCAAATCTTCCTCACCCACTTAATTTCTTAATAAAGTGTGTAAATGCCAATGTTTTCAGGGGGAAAAAACTGGAAGCACATGAAAGAAAAGTAGTGTCTAAAGGCAGTTCTTCCAAGACATGAAGTGATTTTAGATTTGAGTGGTTGTGGGCAAGACAAAAGGAGCTAAGAAAACAACTTAAGGGCAAAAATACAACAACCCTCACCACACACACACACACACACACAAACTTTTTAAGGCACCTGTGGTAATTCAAAATAATTAGCTCTAGGAAGAACAAAAGTTTGAATCTGAAAAAAAAAAAGGAGCAATGTGTTGAAAATGAAACAAGGGAAAAATTGGAGCAGACTTCAGTGGCTTCCAGGAACTCATTGTGGAAATTTGTGGGGGGGTTTTCTTTTTAGGGAATCACTGTAGCTAACATGATCTGTCAGTGTCAAAGGTGCCCAGGTAAGGATACTATCGTACTCCTGCAGGCACAGTGTGGGCAGCCTTCCAGTTACTGGGTAACTGACACAGAGAAACTGTTCCAAAAATTCAAGAAGGGGGGTACTGAGAATATTCTGACATGCCGGCATTTTCTACAGTATTCAGAGGTAAAAGAATCATAGATTAGAAGATTCAGGGACATTGAGGAGAATTAACAAATGGATCTGTGGATTGTGATTGCATTGATTGCATTGCACTTGGGAGTTGGATAATACTATAGATTCACAACTAGATGAGAGATTTATTTAAAAAAGATTCTTCCCTGATTTCCAAAAGATGAATCAATGACATCTGACAAAAAATCCACAGAGGCCATGCCATTAAGTTTCCTTAGAAATGAACTTTTAGGTTTTCAAAATATAGAACTAGAAATTAAGCCTAACAATCTTTTATTCATACCACTTTAGCTCCAAAGTTGGAGGGAATTTTTATAGACTTAAAATGTCTGATTTTAAACAATGTCACTACTCTTATCTAAAAAACTTAGCATAATTATCTAAAATATGTAACAGAAGGTGATACTGAGGTACATTTACAAATTCTTATGAAGGATTAAATTCTTTAAAAGCTTCCCTAAAGTTTCAAAACCATATATTCACATCAGAAAATCATTTATTTGCTTATTTATTTTTGTTGATGAAATCCTGGTATTTATTATACTGTTCATATGGCATCTCATGCACATATTATAAAACCACACCAGTGCACCTACCCCCTCCCCACTAAACCCCCAAAGCACTCCTTTCAGTTCCACTCCTGAAATTAATGGTGTGGATCAGTTCTCCTATAATGTTGCTGTTGGCCCTTTGCTATGTCATTCCTAAGTATATTTAAGTCCTGCAAATGGTAAGATCATTCTGTACCTATGATATACTTTAGTTTCATTCATGGTGCTGAAAATTACAGGTAGTCTTATTTCATATTTGTATTCATATATGCTTGTATAAAGTAAACATTTCAGCAGAATTATTATTATTATTATTATTATTATTATTGATTATTATTACCTTGGTCTTTGGGCAATACCTAGCTGTGCTCAGGTCTTATTCCTAGCTCTGCACTCAGGGATCATTCCTAACATTGCACAGTGTACTTTTAAGCAAACCATGGTTGGTCACATGAATCCCTAAGAGCTGTACTATTTTATGACCCTCAGCAGAATGTTTAACTTTTCTAAAAGAATAGGGGAAATGACTGTGGGTTAGATAAGTTTCTACTTACTCAGCAATGCATTGCTTAGTATTGTGAGTTAATAAAAAAGTATGTGGTTGTCAAAATCATTCATTTTAAATGAAATTTAAAATTACCTGCCTTTAAGATGGAACCAGCCTCCTTGTCTATGACTATAAATTATTTCATAAGAATTCAAACACTTTGCATACAATGTACAGTTAATATAAACTACAGTTTAAAATCACTCAAAAGTGTTTCAGTTATATTTATTGTCATTATAAACACATTTAAAAACTCTAGAGGTTTATATGTATTATTAAGTTGTGAAGTTGACTCCAGAAATAACTAATACAAAAATGTCATTATGTAGAGATTTCTTTCTTCAGGAAGAGCAAAATAAGACATAGGTACAAACTCTAATGCGAATGCACAGCAGGAAAATTAAGCATGTATACCACAGGAATTGAGAAGAACTTTTTCCTGCGATAACAAATTTATTGGGTAAAAAACCCTCAAATTCTGTATAGGGCATGAGAGAGATGAGAATAAATAGATGAGAGTCAAAGAGGAAGAGACCATTGACCCGTTTGAAAAAGGCAAAATATAGAAAAATGCCACCTCAGAAGCACTTGATTTTATATTCTATTTCTTTCTTAATTTAGAAACTTAAACTATGGCTGAATTTTAGCCACATCTATATTATCTTTATGTCTCTGATGCAATGATACTTTTTTCAACTTTCAATTTCAATACCTTGCATTTGCTAATTCTTTAAAAATAACATTTATTTAGTATTTTTCCGACATATTTCTCCTTACTCAAATGAAAATTCTCTACTGGTTTTTGAAATTTTTTCATAGGAATGTACTGAAGGAATCTTGACATCATCAAGTATATAACCTTACATTATCAAGATGACTTCTATTTCATAATGTCATTCTATTTTGTTAATGGAATCACCAATCATGATTTTAACATTATCTTTCTCTCTTCAATCACCTATACTTGAGCTCAAATTCAGTTGTTGAAGTTAAATTATCTCCCTCCCTAAGTCCTCTTTTTATTCATTAAAAGACATTTTTGGGGGTTGGTGGAATATGGTAGAGAGATAATAGAGTGTATAACGCATGTGTCTTGCATGAAGACAACTATGATTCATTCCTCGGTACTACATATGCAATCTGAGCCCTGGCAATGAATGATGACTGAAAAGAACCAGGACTGTACCATGATCAAAACTAGGTGCAACCTAAATTTTTTTAATTTATTCACTGAACTAATATGTCCTATGGGATATATCTTGTGTAATATTCAATGCTTTACACTGAGACATTTTGGAAACTATTAGAAGTAATTTACTTTATAAATATTTATACAATGCTATTTTTTCATTGGGAAATTTTGTTATTAGTGCAGGTTGTATTTGAATCTAGGTCTTTTGATAATACGTACTAGCATCTCATTTGACCTCTTTTAATTTTTATTTGCTATTATTTATATAACAACACCAGTTATCTATGTTCCACTTTTATGTGAGTATTTTCATAAATTTTGGATTGTAGGCTCAGAGAAAGTGCTCAAAGAGATCAGCACATACTTTGCATTTAGGGGGGTCCAGTTTGAGTGCCCCCCGCACTACTGCAAATACCTGCCAGCACAGAATCGGAAGTAGTACAGCTGGGTGTGGCCCCCAAAACAGCTACAAGAAAAATTAGATTACCAAAAATTTCATAAAAAGAAAACTGTGCCTGCTTTTTACTTAATCCAAATGTTCTCTGAATGGTATGAAAGAAACAAGGAAAGTTGTGGAGAAGAGAAAATACAAAGATATTAAAAAATTTTAAAAGTGTTTATATACTATCAGTTATATGTCATGAATCAACAACTCAAAAAAGCAATTTTGAAAAACATATGAGGAATATTGTTATAATCAAGAAGGTTATTCTGCAGTGTAAGTCTTCTGTCAGCATTTATAAAGTATAAAGGAAAGACAAGTATTCTCTCTTAATTGAGATAGACGAGGAGAGTGACAAATGTTATGGCCTGTAGCCCTTTGTTTATGCGAACCTCCTTTGGTGATTTATGTTTTCATAGCAAAAGTCAAGACTCACTGCTAATATATGAATATATTACAGTGTCAAAAGAAGTGAAATACAATCTTGCTGAAGAATAAAATAGAAAGTCATTAATAAAGAAGGGTAAATACTAGTCTAAGCAGGCTGTTCATGTCTCACTCATAAGACCTCAAACACAACCTGATCATTTGTAAACGTAAAACAACCACTTGCTGGCCATTGGACAATTAAAATGTGGTTGGTTCACAACCTAAAGTTATTCACCTACCCCTCAAATTCACCACCTAAGGTTATTCACCTACCCCACAAAGAATTTAGATGGATAGCGATATTTACATTATATGTGTCTATGCCATGTTGTATATTGTTGGGTTCTGAGCTGCTAGCCTTAGGGTCCAGCATTGTCCCATCACAAGACCCTAAGTGCAGGACCCAGAAATAGGCCCTGCCCATATGGGTACACCCCAAATATCTATGCATATCCGAGCAAAGGTGAGGCAGAATAGGCCTGGTCTTCTAACTTCCATCATAGGAATATGTAAATCAATGATTGTTACTTGCAAATGTTACCTTGCAAATGCTAAATCTGTGATTGTCATTTGTTGTTTAGATTGTTATCTGCTACAATGGCCCAGGAGCTTGCAAATGCCCTGGGATATGTGCTTGTACACCCTCCTCCCAAATATTGCATAAAAGGCTTTAACTGTGCTCAGTAAATCCAATGCTGCAATCCAGAGCTCCCCCACTACATCAGAGTCCTTCCTTCCTTCCTTCCTTCCTTCCTTCCTTCCTTCCTTCCTTCCTTCCTTCCTTCCTTCCTTCCTTCCTTCCTTCCTTTCTTCCTGTCTGTCTGTCTGTCTTTTCTTTCTTTCTTTCTTTTTCTTTCTTTCTTCCTTTCTTCCTTCCTTCCTTCCTTCCTTCCTTTCTTTCTTTCTTTCCTTCCTTCCTTTCTTCCTTTCTTCCTTTCTTCCTTCCTTCCTTCCTTCCTTCCTTCCTTCCTTCCTTCCTTCCTTCTTCCTTCCTTCCTTCTTCCTTCCTTCCTTCCTTCCTTCCTTCCTTCCTTCCTTCCTTCCTTCCTTCCTTCCTTCCTTCCTTCCTTTCTTTCCTTCCTTCCTTCCTTCCTTCCTTCCTTCCTTCCTTCCTTCCTTCCTTCCTTCCTTCCCTTCCTTCCTTCCTTCCTTCCTTCCCTCCTCCCTTTCTTTTTTTCTTTCCTTACTCAGCAGCAGCAGCAAGTCAGAGTTTCTCCCAAGTCTATCCCTCTCCTATTTCCACAGGGATGAAATCCGGCAAGATCTAGGTCTTCCTCATTTGTGCCCAGGGCTGCTGGCCAGGACCCCTGACAGTACATATTCATATGTAGAAAAAATACATTCATATGCTTAAAATAAGTTTAAATTATTTTCCAAACATCAAATAATTATGCACACAGAATGATTGAATAATGGTTCAAACCAAAGACACTGGAAATTGATTACACAGAAAATTATTGTTTAAAACGTAGAAAAAAGCTGGTTAAATAGCTCAAAGGCTAGAATACATGCAAATAACTTCACATGCAGGAGTCGGAGGTTATCACCATGGCATTACAGAGCTCAGCTTAGAGTGAATCTTGGAATAGAGTCTTTTATAGTCCCTGAGTACCAGTAAGTATGACCCAAAGCCATAAAGAAAGGGAGAGAGAGAGAGAGAGAGAGAGAGAGAGAGAGAGAGTGTGTGTGTTTGTGTGTGTGTGTGTGTGTAAGGGTTGGCCACCCGATGGGGTGACTGACTGACTGGGAGCCTCGGGACGCCGCAACCTACCAAGGAAAACTCTGAGAGACCAAGTCCCATGCAAAAGCAAGGGTTTTATTATTAAGCGTAGTATACTGGGCTCATAGCATGACCCCAAGCGGTCAGTGGCTAAGAGCCCGAGTCCTTCCAGGGAGGATCTTTTAAGGAATAATTCCTGCGCTACAGAAAAGCCAGCACTTAACTATCCAATAGGTTTAAAATATTACATCAAGGTCTGTGCGCAGGCAGCCAATCACTCTGCACCAGGTAGCCATCACCCACCAATCTGAGCGTGCCTAATACTTCTTTCCATATTTGGACGGCATGGGCCCAGTCACCTATTATACCAAATACAGAGGGGGACATCAGATGCAACCTCTCGGGAATGTTTGCCTTATAGCCCTCCCTGGAATTATTTGCTTAAGGCCCTTCCTCCTGCTGTGCTCTTGTCGAGCCATCATTTTATCAGTTACTTTCCGTTGAGCCATCATTTTATCAGTTACCTTTGGTTGAGCCATCATTTTATCAGTTACCTCTGGTTCCTGTCTTTGTGTTCTGTGGGCGAGGGGCCATTCTTTCAAGAGAACAGATTAGGGAAATGATAGATTTACTTTAAATGTGAAATAGAGAAAATATTTGAAACACTAAGTTTATGTTGGCTATTTAACAGGAATTAGGAAACACTAATATTTATAATTACATTAAGATACAATTGAAATATTATTTCAATTTGGGAATAGTTATGAGTTTTTCATACCTCATTGTGCTCAAGGCTAACTCCTGGGTCTGCAATCAGGGATCACTTTTCATGGGCTAAGAGGACCATATGTGATGCCAATGACTGAACCTGGAACAAGGCAAGTGACTTGCCCACTGTACTACATCTCCCGCCTTTATAGCCATTTTTATTAACTTTTCATAAGCCATAGCATGGTTTGAATGTCCCAAAAAGTCAGTGATATTTTTGAAATCCTTTTTTTTTAAACTCTGCTGCTTTCTTTTTTTTTTTTTTTTTTGTATTTAACATTTTATTATACCACCGTGAGATATACAATTGCAACGTTGTTCACGCTTGGGGGTTTCGGTCACATAGTGTTCCAGCACCCCGCCCTCCACCAGTGACCCTCAGCCACCACCCATGTCCCCAATTCCCTCCCCCTCCACATCCCGCCTAAATGGCAGGTTCTTTATCTCCTCTCCTCTCCCTCTCTCTCTCCTCCTTCTCCCACACATTGTGGGTTGCACTACGCTACACTTAGAAGCCATCACTTGCATTTTTTTGTCTGTATTTAATGCTCAGTTCTATGTTAGTATCAGAACTTTAGACATTTATTCACTCATGTTCCTTTCTCTATCTAAACCAACCTCTGACTCCCCACACGCTATGTAATTTCCACTTTTGGTAAGATCATCTAGTATATTTATGTCATGCAAATAAATGCAGTCATTCTATGTCTCTCTTTCCTTCTGACTAATTTCACTCAACATGATTCTTTCCATATCCATCCATTTATAGCAAAATTTCATAACTTCATTTTTTCTGACAGCTGCATAGTATTCCATTGTGTAGATGTACCACAGTTTCTTTATCCAGTCCTCAGTTCTCGGCATACTGGTTGTTTCCAGGTTTTGGCTATTGTGAACAGTGCTGCTATGAAAATAAAAGTGCGGATTGTGTTTCCGCTGTGCGTTTTTGGCTCCCCAGGGTATATTCCCAGGAGCGGTATGGCTGGGTCAAAGGGGAGCTCAATTTCTAGTCTTTGGAGGAATGTCCATATTGCTTTCCAGAAAGGTTGTACAAGTCGACATTCCCAACAGTGTATGAGAGTCCCCCTTTTCCCCACATCCACGCCAGCACTTGTTGCTTTTTACCCTTTTGGATATGGGCCATTCTCTGTGTTGTGAGGTGATATCTCATTGTTGTTTTGATTTGCATCTCTCTGATGATTAGTGATGATGAGCATTTTTTCATATGCCTTTTGGCCATTCGGATTTCTTCCTTGTCAAAGTTTCTGTTCATCTCCACTCCCCATTTTCTAATGGGGTTGGCTGGTTTTTTCTTATATAGCTGTACCAGTGCCTGATATATCCTGGATATTAACCCCTTATCAGATGGGTGTTGGGTGAATATTCTTTCCCATTCTGTGGACTGTCTTTCTATCTTGGTCACTGTTTCTTTCGAGGTGCAGAAGCTCTTCAGTTTCATGTAGTCCCATATATTTATATTTTCTTCTAGTTGCTTTGTTAATGGTGTTTCACCTTTGAAGATGTCTTTAGCATCGATGTCGTGGAGGGTTTTTCCTATATTTTCTTCAACGTACTTTATGAATTCAGGTCTGACATTGAGATCTTTAATTCATTTTGAACTGATTTTTGTGCAAGGTGTTAGACACAGGTCCAAATTCATTTTTTTACATGTAGCTGTCCAGTTTTCCCAGCACCACTTGTTGAAGAGGCTTTCCTTACTCCAGTTTGGACTCTTTGCACCTTTATCAAAGATTAACTGATCATGTCTTTGAGGGTGGGTGTCAGGATACTCAACTCTATTCCATAGGTCCACCGGTCTGTTTTTATTCCAGTACCACGCTGTTTTAATTACTGCTGCTTTGTAGTACAGTTTGAGGTTGGGAAAGGTGATGCCTCCCATCTTCTTCTTCCCAAGGATTGCTTTAGCTATCCGTGGGGGCTTATTATTCCATACGAATTTCAGAAGCGTTTGGTCAATTTCTTTAAAGAATGTCATGGGAATCCTTATAGGAACCGCATTGAATCTGTACAAAGCTCTAGGGAGTATTACCATCTTAACAATGTTAATTCTCCCCATCCATGAGCAGGGAATGTGTTTCCATTTCCTCGTGTCCTCTTTTATTTCTTGAAGCAGTGTCTTGTAGTTCTCTTTGTATAGATCCTTTACACACTTGGTTAAGCTGATTCCTAGGTATTTGATTTTCTGTGGCACAATTGTGAATGGAATCGATTTCTTAATATCCCTTTCTTCTCTTTCGTTATTTGTGTATAGGAAAGCCACCGAACTTTTGGGTATTGATTTTGTACCCTGCCACTCTACTATACCTATCTATTGTTTCTAAGAGTTTTTGGGTCGAGAGTTTAGGGTTCTCTAGGTATAATATCATGTCATCTGCAAATAATGATAGCTTGATTTCTTCCTTGCCTATCTGGGTGCCCTTAATGTCCTTTTTCTTCTCTGATTGCTATGGCGGAGTACCTCCAGTACTATATTGAATAAAAGAGGTGAGAGAGGGCAACCTTGTCGTGTTCCTGATCTTAAGGGGAAGGCTTTCAATTTTTCCCCATTGAGAATGATACTCGCTGTGGGCTTTTGGTAGATGGCTTTGACTATCTTGAGGAAGCTTCCTTCAATTCCCATTTTCTGGAGGGTTTTAATCATGAATGGGTGCTGGATCTTGTCAAATGCTTTTTCTGCATCTATCGATAGGACCATATGATTTTTATTTTTTCTCTTATTGATGTGATGTATTATGTTGATTGATTTGCGAATGTTGAACCATCCTTGCATTCCCGGGATGAATCCTACTTGGTCATGATGTATGATCTTTTGATGAGTCTTTGGATTCTGTTTGCTAGTATTTTGTTGAAGATCTTAGCATCTGTGTTCATCAAGGAGATTGGTCTGTAATTTTCCTTCTTTGTATTGTCTCTCCCCTGCTTTGGGTATCAGGGTGATATGCGCCTCGTAGAAGCTGTTTGGGAGTGTTTCTGTTTCTTCTATTTCCTGGAAGAGCTTGAACAGGACTGGCAGTAGGTCCTCCTTAAAGGTTTGGTAGGAATTCTCCAGTGAACCCATCTGGACCTGGGCTTTTGTGTTTGGGCAGACTTTTTAATTACTGTTTCAATTTCCCCGATGGTGATAGGCTTATTTAGGTATTGAAGGTCTTCTTGTTTCAATCGTGGGAGGTTATAGGACTTCAGGAATTTATCCATTTCTTCTAGGTTCTCATGTTTTGTGGCATACAGGTCCTCAAAATAACCTCTGATGATCTTTTGTATTTCTGTTTTTTCTGTTGTGATGTCACCATTTTCATTTCTGATTCTGTTTATTTGGGTTCTCTCTTTCCCTGTCCTTACAAGTCTTGCCAGTGGCTTGTCGATCTTGTTTAATTTTTTCAAAAAACCAGCTCTTGGTTTCATTAATCTTCGGATTGTTTTTTTTGGTTTCCAGGTCGTTGATTTCCTCCCCTAAGTTTCACTATTTCCTTCCTTCTGCCTGGGTTGGGCTTCCCTTGTTGGTCTTTTTTCTAATATTTTCAGCTGTGAGGTCAGGTTATTTATATGGGCCCTTTCTTCTTTTCTGATGAATGCTTGCAGAGCTATGAACTTTCCTCTTAACACAGCTTTTGCTGTGTCCCACAAGTTCTGATAGTCGGTATCTTCATTGTCATTTGTTTCTAAGAATCTTTTGATTTCCTGTTTGATTTCTTCTATGACCCATTTGTTGTTCAGCAGTGAGCTGTTTAGTTTCCAGGTGTTTGGTTTAGCTCCCTGCTTCTGTGTATGGTTCACTACTATTTTCAGTGCATCGTGATCTGAAAAGATAGTCGACACAATTTCAATCTTTTTTTATTTTATTGAGGTATGCTTTGTGGCTCAGTATATGGTCTATCTTGGAGTATGTTCCATGTGCACTGGAAAAAAAAGTGTATTCAGCTTTTTTGGGGATGAAAAGCCCTGTATATATCAACCAGCTCTCTTTCTTCTATTTCTTCCTTCAGGTCCAGTATTTCTCTGGTGAGTTTCAGCCTCGTCGATCTATCCATAGTCGATAAGGCAGTGTTGAAGTCTCCGACTATTATTGTGCTACTGTTAATGTCTTCTTTGAGGTCTATTAATAGTCTTTTTTAAGTATTTTGCTGACCCCTCGTTTGGCGCATATATGTTTAGCAGTGTGATTTCTTCCTGGTATACATACCCCTTAATTATTAAGAAATGGCCTTCATCGTCCCTTTTGACCTTTTTCAGCCTGAAATCTATATTGTCAGATACGGAGTATGGCCACACCCGCCTTTTTTGGAGGGTTGTTTGCGTGGAAAATGGTCTTCCAGCCTTTGACTTTGAGTCTGTGTTTGCTCTGGTTATTCAGATGTGTTTCTTGTAGGCAGCAAAATGTTGGATTCAGTTTTTTAATCCATTTTGCCACCCTGTGTCTCTTAATTGGTGCATTTAGACCGTTGACGTTTGAGCGAGATTATTGTCATTGGATTTTGTGCCATCTTTCTGTTTAACCTTGTTGTGGTTTTGGGTTGTCTTGTTTTACAATAGACCCTTCAATCCTTCTTTTAGAGTTGGTTTTGAGTCTATGAATTTCTTGAGTTGTTGTTTATCCATGAAGTTGTGTATCTTTCCTTTGCATCTGAAAGTAAGTCTAGCTGGGTAAAGAATTCTTTGGTGAGGCCTGGAGTTCATTGAGTCTTTTCACTATATCCCACCATTGTTTTCGGCTTGGAGTGTTTCATCTGAGAAGTCTGCTGTAAATCTCAGGGATGCTCCTTTGTATGTGATTTCCTTCTTTGATCTTGCTGCTTTCAGTATTCTATCTCTGTCTATCGTTTTGTCATTTTAATAAGGATGTGTCTTGGAGTATTCTTATTGGGGTTTCTTTTAGCTGGTATCCTTCGGACCTCCTGTATCTGGGAGCATGCTTTCTTCAGTTCGGGAAACTTTTCAGCGATGATGGCTTTGACAGTATCTTCTTCATCAGGGTTTTCTTCTTGACCTTCTGGCACCCCAATGATGCGTATGTTGTTCCTTTTTGGCTTCATCCCGATTTTCTCTGGTAGTCTGTTCGTTGATTGTGAGTCTTTTTTTCCATCTTCTGGTGTTGTCTACAGAATCTCTGAACCTCGTCTTCGAGATCACTAATTCTTTCTTCAGTAGCTGTTACTCTGCTTTGGAGGCCTTCTCCTGTGTTTTTCAGTTCACTTACCTCATTTTTAATATCTGTCATTTCTGCTTGTACTTTGGTCTGAAATTTACTCAATTCTGCTCTCAATTCCTCTTGTACTTTACTGAGTTTGTATTCCATTGTTTCTTTTATTTCCTTGTACATTTTAACAGTTGCTTACGAAATTCCTTTTCAGAGAGGTTATATAGCTCATCGTTATTGCTGGACTCATCTGTATTAATAACTTCAATCGTAGAGCTTGAAGGACTTTTTGCGCTGTTTTACCATAATGACTATCGTAGGTTGAAAATGAGTGTCCTGGGTGACTAGTCAGTAAAGTTAGTAGGTGTCTGAATTACTTTGCAGCTAGGGACGTATAGCAAAAGAGTGTAGGGGACAATGCTCAATGTTATGTCAGGTAGATAGAATATAATTCTAGCGGCGTCCGCGGTTTTGAATTTTGAGGTGTCTGTGGGTGGTTCCGTGTCAGGGGTCAGGGTGGAGGTCTTGCAGTGGGAGTTCCGGCGCTGATGGGTGGGGGGGGGTGGGTACCCTCCCTCAAAGCTGGAGCCGTTTCTCCTGGAGCCCAGTGGTCAGGGCTGCCGCCGCAGGAACACACCTGGTGGGAAGAGCGCAGGGATGTGCTGGGCGTCGGGGCTGGATGGCGTCAGAGGGAGTTCCTGTGCTGATGGGGGCGGGTGGGTACCCTCCTCAAAGCTGGAGCCATTTCTCCTGGAGCCCAGTGGTCAGGGGCTGCCGCTGGGAACGCACCTGGTGGGAAGAGCGCAGGGATCTGCTGGGCTGCCGGGGCTGGATGGCGTCAGAGGGAGTTCCTGCGCTGCTGATGGGGCGGGTGGGTACCCTCCCCTCAAAGCTGGAGCCATTTCTCCTGGAGCCCAGTGGTCAGGGGCTGCCGCCCTGGAACGCACCTGGTGGGCTTGAAATCCTTTTTAATATGAATTATCCCCAGAAAAATTTCCTGGTCCCTATATCCTTGTTCTTCTACCCATAGTAGTAAAGCAGCTCATATCTGGAGAAAGTTTTTTTCATCTGAAAAAGCAAAAAAAATTATATATTGAATACTAAAGCCTCCCAGAAGTGCTCATTATGCGCACATTCTATTGTAGAAACCCAGTCCTACAACTAATGGGATTATATTCCAATCAAAAAGAGAAATTAAATCATTAACTAAAAATATGTAATGACCTACCACATATTTTCTCATTATCTCCTCTCTTTTATCACAACTTTTGTTTCAATTACTTCACAACTTCAAATTCCTTTGGGAATACTTGACTTAGCCAACTTTTTAATTTACTCTTTATCAGTGAGTATTTGCTGTTAAGTACATTTTTGAAATAATATAACAAGATGACCACAATTTTATTTTTTGTTCTAGAATTTTTTACTAAAATCAGTTTCTCATCTGCTCATTAATTCTTTCCTGTTCTCAGTCAAAAATTTAAATTCTGAATTTTGTCTTTGAGCATTTTAAGCAGAGATTTTACCATCTGTCTCTGATAATGACATGATCTGAGGTTCTGTGAATCTGTCTCTGTTATTTGTTTCTTCTGTCTGTTTTTAATTTGTGTTATCTTATCTCTTAAGGGACAGATTATCTCTAATTATATGATACAATTTGGACTTAAAAGCAATTTATACAAATCATTTCAAATGAGGAATGATGTTATTTGCCAAGTTAGTTTTCTTCTGTCAGGTGTAAGGGAAACATGAACTCCTGACCTTTCAGAATAGGCATGTAGAGGCATGGGGGAGCTGAGATGATTTGAAACCTTCTGAAAACAGAAGTTTGCACATAGGTGGTTGATTTCTTGACTCTCTTGCACTAACAGTAAATCTCTGTTTTATTGTGTTTTTCCTAAAAGAAACCACAATGTCCACTTTTTCTCTCATTTTTTCTAAAACCCATGAAGGAAAAAAAAAAACACTACTTGCCCTCCTTGTTCCCAAAATGAACTCCCAAATTGTATTTATGTCTTTCATATCTTTAATTTTTTTTTACTGAAGCAGCATTTCCTTATAAATTTATTGAAGCATCCAGTCTACATTTCTTTAAATCAATATGTGATATGAAATTCACCACTGGGGGTTCAATTCTATTCTTCACCATCCACTGACTCCTTTTTAATAATAGATTACCCACTTCTTTTTTTCTAGTAACTACTCTTTTGTCCTAGAGTAGGAAAGATTCCCCTGTCCCCATTAAATTGTTTAATGATAGTTTCTGTTTATTTTACAAGGCAAAGCATCTCTTTAATCCATCCAGGTTGTTGCTAATGTTGCTAATTAAATTAGTAATTACATAACTAATTTAAGTTTATAAAGAAATATAAATATTTATGTGTGTGTATTTACACATATGTGTCTATGTGTACATGTATTTGTATATGGTTTGATTTTTATTGAATCACCGTGAGATACACATTACAAAGTTGTTCATGATTAGGTTTCAATCATACACTGTTCCACCACCTGTGCCTTCACCTACTGGTGTATATTTCTCACCACCAATGTCCCTATTTCCCTCTTGGCGTCCTCCCCACAGCTTAAGTCTATTGCAGTTACTTCTCTCTCTCTCTCTCAGTCTCTCTCTCCTCTCTCTTTCTCTAGTTCTCTCTCTCTAGCTCTCTCTCGATTCTCCCCCTCCACCCCCTTTTTAGGCATATGACTTGCAATGCAGTTACTGGAAGTTTATCATGTTTGTCACTTTACCTACTCTTGCAGCAGTCAGTTCTTGTCCAGAGCGATCATTTCCAACCATCTTTGGCATAGTTATTCCTCTCTCTATCCTAGCTGCCTTCCACCCCACCCCCACCCCCACCACCACTTGTGGCAAACTTCCAACCATGGGCTAGTCCTCCTGGCCCTGGCTTCCACTATCCTAATGGTATTAGTTTTATAGTATGTTTTTATATCCTACAAATGAATCCAATCATCATCTCGCTCACTCTCTCTCTCTCTCTCTCTCTCTCTCTCTCTCTCTCTCTCTCTCTCTCTCTCTCTCTCTCTCTGACTCATTTGATTCAGCATGAGTACTCCATGAGTACAGAGAGAGGAATAATTGATGAATGTCACTGGGTGTGCCCCAAAAACAAACAGTCACTACTCCATGTTTTTTACTGCTAATAGAATTGAAGGAAGACATCAATAGGAACTGTTTGTTTGTTTGGGGCCACACCCAGTGAAACTTCAGGAGCTATTCCCAGCTCTGCACTCAGGAATTAATCCTAGCGGGGGCTTAGGGGTCCATTTGTGATGCCACTAACCAAATTCAGGTAGGCTGCATGCAAGGCAAGAACCCTCACTAGCTTGCTATCACTCTGGCCCCACATATCATTTTTTTAAATTGCTGAATTTGAAGTTTAGCTTTAATTCAGAAGGACTAGTCAATTAGTCTCAATTTTATTAGTAGCTTTCAAATTTGAGGGCCCCCCTAGTATTGTTTAGTATGGCACCTAAGCTGGGAATATGGTGTTGGGATACCCAGGACACCCTCTAGTACTGTCATTATTTTGGGGTTATCCAAGGCTATACCTATTTATGACGTGTGAATTATGTGATGCTGGAAAGCCAGTCCTGTCTGGCACATGCACCTGAACCATTGTACAAACACCAGCTCTCTAAAGCTTTTACATCATTTTGTTTAATCTTCTAAAGTTTGTGTTTTTCTAGATTTTTAGTGGCCTCCAAGTAAGAGCATTGATAAAAATTACATGTGAATTTTGTTGGAGCACAGCCAGCACTGCTCATGGGTCTCTCCCATTACAGTTCCGGGGTCACTCCCAGCATTTCACATGGCTTCAAGTGGATCTGGGAAATGAACTCAAGCCCTCCTGCTTGTGAAACATAGACTTTAGCCCTTTGAGCAATCTGTTCTTTAAAAACACAGAAAATGGAACTAAGATTCTAGTGATAAGTTTATATGTATATATAGTACTATACCATACCTATTTAAAATGTGACTTTATATCATTGACATATTTCTTCTCCCCATTTTTGATGGGGTTGGCTGTTTTCTTCTTGTGGAGTGCTACCAGTGCCTGATATATCCTGGATATTAACCCCTTGTCAGATGGGTATTGGGTGAATATCTTTTCCCACTCTGTGGATTGTCTTCGTATCTTGGTCACCTTTTCTTTTGAGGTGCAGAAGCTTTCAATTTTATATAATCCCATTTGTTTATCATTGCTTCCATTTGCTTGGTCAGTGGTGTGTCGCTCTTTAAAGATACTTTTCGTTTCCCATGCGTCGAGAGTTTCTCCTATGTTTTCTTCGATGTACCTTATAGATTCGTGTCTGATATCGAGATCTAGAATCCATTTTCATCTGACTTTTGTGCATGGCGTTAGAAGGAGGTCTAAGTTCATTTTTTTACACGTAGCTGCCCAGTTTTCCCAGCACCATTTGTTGAAGAGGCTTTCTTTGCTCCATTTAATATTTTTTGCTCCTTTATCGAAGATTAAGTGGTTGTATATTTGTGAGTGCGTTTCAGGATACTCGGTTCTATTCCATAGGTCTACGGGTCTGTCTCTATACCAATACCACACTGTCTTAATTACAACTGCTCTGTAGTACAGCTTGAGGTTGGGGAAAGTGATACCTCCCATCTTCTTTTTCCCAAGGATTGCTTTAGCTATTCGTGGGGTTTTATTATTCCATACAAATTTCAGGAGTGTTTGTTCAATTTCTTTGAAGAACATCATGGGTATCTTTATAGGGACCCCATTGAATCTGTATAAAGCTCTAGGGAGTATTACCATTTTGATAATGTTAATCCTTCCAATCTGAGCAGGAATGTGTCTCCATTTCCTCAGGTCTTCTTTTATTTCCTGAAGTAACGTTTTGTAGTTTTCTTTGTAGAGATCCTTTACATTCTTTGTCAGACTGATTTCTAGGTATTTGATTTTCTGTGGTGCAATTGTGAATGGGATGGTTTCTTTAATGTCCCTTTCTTCTCTTTCGCTGTTTGCATATAGGAAGGCCATTGACTTTTGGTATTGATTTTGTACCCTGCTACTCTACTATAAGAATGTATTATTTCTAGGAGCCTCTGGTAGAGAGTTTTGGGTTTTCCAGGTATAATATCATGTCGTCCGCAAATAGTGATAACTTGGCTTCTTCCCTTCCTATCTGGATGCCCTTAATGTCTTTTTTCTTCCCTGATTGCTATGGCAAGTACTTCCAGTACTATAAATTGCATATAAGTAGAGATTCATAATTCAAAACTTTAACGTTCACTGTACAAATTCATCTTTAGTTATATCTATCTCTATCACTCCAGGCTGCTATATTAATATTTTCTTAGGAGGAATTATGAAGAGTATTTCTGTCAAAAATGTGGGTATTTCAATTATGTGATTTTTCCACTGTGCAAAAAATTTGAGGGAAATCAACAAAAGTTATTGCATATGTTCCTTGGCTAATTGTTTGTTTGGAAATATTTAATGGAGGAAATAATTCAACAGCTTCTACTCTATATTTCCTGGACATATTCGATTGTTATATTTGGTGATAAGCCTAGTGTTTATTGATACTTATATTAGATGCTCATTCAGCTATTGTGGCCTGTTTATTTTATTCGGTAAAATTTGGCACCAATATAAATCCACTGGTGGCAGATATCTTCTGTGCAGCTATTAGTGTAATTAGATAGTCCCAATGGTTTTAATAGGTTGCTAGCAAAACATGTCATCACAAATTCTAATACTGAGTCCACCCATTTTTATGTCATTTCATTCTCATTCTTGTTGAAAATGTCAATAGAGTAGTGTAAAATATCATTAGGTATAACTGATATACCAAAACTCAATGAAAGTTAGAAATGTCATACATGGGGCAAGTAGATTTTTCATGTTCTTTGGTTAAGTTAGATTAAAGCCTCATTAAAGTAAAAATGTTTGTATTACAAAACATTCTTCTTATTAGCTGTATGAGCAAATGAATATATAGAGAATGGATAATTTTTGGTATGTGAGTCAAATTATTGCAAATTATTCCTTAATGTAAGATGAACTATATAATTCTATTTAAATGAGCCTTATTGAAATCTCCTATTCTTCAGGAATATAGATAATGTACTTTTACCATTTTCAAATTACATATTGCTATGCAACAAAGTTCTCTTTAATTGGAATGTTAGGTAATAAGATGTATTTTCATTTCTAAATTTGACCTAT